>VZTY01010372.1:68462-114990 GCA_013400935.1 Turnix velox | reverse complement strand
AACTGACACACCCAAGTCTTGTGCAATACATGTTAATTCTCTCATCACTGCTACTTTTGACTAAAAGAAATTAACTCCTCTGATGAAACTGGATGTGTGGTACACACATTGCCTAAGATCTGCCTCTCTTTTTCATATCTCAAATTAATTATCCTGATTTAATTACCCAACATGCTTGAGGAGCAACCTAACTCTATTAATGCATACAATTCTCAAATGGGAAAGAAAGAGCTCTACTGGACCCTGGTATTTTCCTTTTCCTTCCACACTCACTGCCCCAAGCACTGTGGTCTGTAGTAGGTACAGTCCTTATAACCTGGATGAACACAGACTGAACTGTTAGAGGAGCTACTGAGTGTCCTTCATTAAAGCTGACAGGAGAAGGATCAGCATTTCATCTTTTAGTATTATGCTTGTATGCTTCTTAATACATCACTGGATATTCCAATTTTGATCTTCAGATACACCAACTGCACAGCAGCTTCCTCAAAAATCCATTCAACGCTCCTAGGAAGACAGACCTGTGTAACAGAAGTTTCTAGGCTAAAACTTAACCACAAAAAACACACTTTTTTTTTTTTTTTTCCACAGACAGAATCTTGGATCTAAACTGCAACATAGCCATCATGGAAGATGTCAGACAGGGAAAGCTCTCCAAGGAGACAGCGGAAGATGAGAACAGGCTTCTTTCTCTTCCTACAGCTCAATTATTCAATATCACTTTACTGTCACTTCACAGTGCTTTAACCAAAACGCTGGTGAAGGCTAAAAGCAATATAAATCTTAAGAACAGCACATAAGCAGGAAGCTGAGAAATACAAAGTCTAAAGCATTGCACCTTCCACTCATTCAAACTTTAGATGCTGTTTTCCTCTGTTTCCATCAATCATCTGCTGCCTTTAAAGGCTACAACCACAGTCTGCAATGAACACTGAACTCTTCCCTTCTCCAGTAAACAATCCTTTTCATCATGTTAGAACCGAATCAGGAATATAACTTCTTTTCCATTGCCTCACAGTTGAAGATCCTGCTTACCAAAATATCTTCCCGATACACACTTTGCAGTATTTTTGCACACATTTTATTTTTTAGCAAACCACAGCTAAGTCATTAAAATGTCACAATTTGGATGCTGCGGTTACATTTGACTTCTGCTGTGGACAAATAACAGGCTTTCAGGCATTTGACAGTACTTAGTAAGATGACTCATGCAGCCTCATTTCAAGTAAAGCATTAGAAATGGAAAACACACTAAATCAATGGAGATGGACTTGTCAGCATTTGCTAGAAAAGAAGTTGAAGGAGGATGTTAGAAGAACTGCTGTGAACAAAAGGCTGCCATGCTGACCTGTTAGTGGATCCATTGTAGCAGTAGTTTGGAAGGAAGTCATAATTGAGTTCCCAGAAGACATGGAGAGTGATTCTTCCATAAGGGGCTGACACATTGTGATTGGCTTCTCTGAACATAGCATCAAAGCTGTCCAAGGTCATGTATCTACTCAGAAGCTTGTGAGTCATTTTGTTTATCTCTATCAAACCATCCAGCTCCTACAAAAAAAAAGAGGAAACAAAGAGAGTAGAGCATTTGATAAAGTAGAAAAACTCAATGAAGTATATAAATAACCTTGACCAAATAGAAGGCAAGAAAGAAGTTAAAATTAACAATTGGCCCTCCCTCAGTTTCTTACGTTAATGATACAAGCTGGAAAGCATCAATGCTCTTGTTATTGTTTGTTACTGTCTCCCTCCAAAACCTCCTGAGACTGTAAGAGCACTAATTAAAACTAGTCCACATTGCAAGTGGGTCTCAAACACAGCTCTGTAACAACTTTTCTTTCACTGAGTAGAAGTTAAGACTCCAGCATTTAAATGGGGTCAAGACAAGAAGCATCTTCTGCATTTCCTACTTCACAAGCTAGAACAAAGTAATTTCTGCTCAGTAATGCAGCTGGTGAACTGATTTATATAGTTATACTGTTGGGGACGACAAAGTTTACCATAAATTCTTCCCATGGTTTACTCCAGTAAAGGATGCACTAAGACATAAAGAAAGACAAGCTCAGACATTTACAAAAGTTGTGAAAGTATCCACAAAATCACTAGCTGCAGAATTATACACCTATATATGAGAACTGCCTTTCATAATATTTTTCCTCTTGATGACAAATTCCTAGTATGGTCTTTGGCATTTTCAATAAAGAAAATAGCACAAAATAAATCCACCTCTGGCATCAAGCACTGAGAACACCAAACACAAAGAACTCAACCTCTCCCTATGAAAATCCCCAAGCAGTGCTTTTAAAGACTACTGGGCATTGAAGGAGTAAAGAATGAAGTGAAGGAATGTCCATCGGCTTTGTTTGTCAGTGTCATCAAACTACTGGACACCTTCCCTACAGTGCTGCCAGATTTAATTGCTTCACATTTCAAAGGATTTTCAAACCTGTATCATTCATTTTACAAAAGAATCATTGTGAAGGTTATTACAGTAGAGTCCAATCTGAGGGGGAAAAAGCAGCCCAGTCTTTTAACTACCTTCATTTAATTCATTTAGATTGCAAAGCAGCAAAATTACTGATTAGTTAATATATTATCAGATTCTCAGAGAGGAAATCCAAGCAGTTTTCACCAGAAATCATTCTGCATAAAACAAAAGGGAGGGAGAGAAAGAAAAGGAGCATGGTAGAGGGGCAACACCTTAGCTCTGCCGCTTTCTACCTCAAGTAAGAACCTGTGACCCAAGAAACACCTCATCAATGATTTCTGATCACTTAGGGGTTGCAGACTCTAAGAAAATCCTGAACACAACAATGAAAAACTACATTTCAATAATTCAACAGTTATGACACCAAGCACTGAGAAGTCAAGAGGCCCAATGGCCTCTCTATTTGATTTACCTAAAGAATGAAATTAAACCAAGGTAGTAAGCTGCAGGACATCTCCTCGCTGGTAAAAAACATACTATGAAAAGACCAATGGAAAATATTCTTACATAAATTTTAATGTTTTTTTTCTCATTAGAGTAGAGCCAAATGTGTCTGGTATTTTTCTTTTTGATTGCATACTTACTTGTGAAATTCATGCCATTTGAAAATACTTTTTTTTTAGCTTTTTAATCAGGAAACTAATTCAAAAAGACACACATCATTATTGCACAGATGCTCTTATGCCTGTGGAAATCAGATCTCATTCTTCCACAAAAACAATCTCCTCATGCTACAAAACCAAGCTGCCTGGATACATAAACTCATATTGAATCTGCCAGGCTCAAAGCTGATTTGTTTTGGTTTGCAATTTATCTAAAGGCATGGACAGAATTAGGCATTTACAAAAATTTAAGTCACAAGAATGCTCTTTTTAATTGCTTCATCAGAGCTTCTCTACAAGTGATGTTTACAGTTTATTTCCAAGTCCCTTAGCTACAGCAGATTAATTTTTGTTCTAGGCAAGGACAGAACAAGTCTCAACTAGACTGGGACTTGTACAGCATACTCCAAACTACTGCCTCGTGTCAGGCCAAAGCACTGTTTGAACAGAGAGGCAGGTTAAGGAACAGGGACAAAAAAACCAAACAATAGCATGCCATAATTAATGAAATCCACAATATACTACAATTGCAACAGAGTATTTTCAAGTATAATTGTTGGTGTAGAAAATACTGACCAAAAGAATGCATTATGCAAGCCTAATCCATTTCCCTGCTAAGAGGCTCGTAAACCAGAAAAATTTCACCCATAGCATTGTAAGTTTTCACATTTACAGAAAAACAGAAAAAAAATATCGTACAGAAAAGTTCTGTAATTTTTCTAATTACAGTGTTTAAATTATTTGCCATGTATATATATTTTACTAAGGTTTAGGATAAAACAAGTCTGCTTGTTAGTCAATCAATCTCCTCTCCTTTCGAGAGTGACTGCGCAACTATTTGCTGAGAGACTTAGATGACTTCTAGACAAGGCAAAGAAAACTTCTTTTGCTTCCACCACTAAAAAGAAACACTTATCTATAATTGGGGGTGGGGAAGGCTAGATGTGTATCGTTCTTAATCCAAATAAATTAAAATTAAGTAAAACAAAATGAAGCAAAGCAAAAACAGCATTTAGACTCCAGCTGCAGAGTTAGCGCTCTTGCAAAACCACAACACTGACCACAATGGAAGTCAAATCCTCGCTTTCAAATCGACCAATTGCCAGTTCCATTGACCTGTACATGGCTGCTGAAATTCGCTGAGTGATGAGTCTGTTCAGGTCTATTGATCTACCAAGAAGCTAAAGAGGAAAAAAAAATGCCATGAAGTTTCGATCTGAATGTAAAATTACAAGACAAACTGTACAAGGATGTAAGACTCCATAGATTAACAGCTTCTCACATGGTGGCCTTGCATTCCAAACATGCAGAAATAAAATAGACAGAAATTATGAATTCACGAACTAATGAGACACTACAATTTACATCTCCACTCCTCACCAAAAAAAGTTAAATCACACGCTGCATTTACCTTCAAGTATTTTATGCTTCCATGACATTGTGTCAACAGCATATTGAAAGCTGGTGAAAAACATTACTAGGAAGGCAACGCTACCAAATGTGACATTCTTGTTTGGCTTATGTTTGCGTAACGGCAACAGACATTTGCACTAAAACAGGATCTTTTCCATTTTTTTCTATTTATTCTTCATACAACAAAAAGCTGGTCCCAAATGTCAGTTGTGCCACTTAGATAACAGAACATATATAGCACAGAAAGCCTTTTATATAGCTACATACATCAACACTGTTGGAAAACTGCCAAGCAACTCAAGTACGCCAAGAGTACGAGTCAACTCACTTGGACGTGTCTCTGCTTCAGCAGGGTCTCGTAGCGGTTGGACTGTAGCAACTGAATGGTTGCTCCCTGATTCTTGCATTCTGAACGTAATCTTTTATCCAGAAGCAGGCTATTAGGAAAGGAAAATTATATTAGACAATTAAAAGTACATTTAGACAGGAAAGCAGGGTAGAAATGCACAAATAAAAGTGTTCTACTATAAAACCTACCTGCCAGCCATTGCCTTGTAGTATGCAAATATTTGATCTGCCAGCTTGTAGACAAATTGGTCAAAACAGAGGTTTACCTTGGGAAGGGAAAAAAAGAAATAGTGTGTTTAGAGACACTTAAAATTAAAGAGAGGAACTTATCCAAGACCTCCCACTCCTTATCAAATATAATTAAGAAAGCTTAAGGCTAGGTTTGTATGAAGCACTGTGCAACCTGGTCTAGAGTGAGGTGTCCCTCACTAGATGATCTTTAAGGTCCCTTCCAACCCTTCCAACCTAAACCACTCTATGATTTTCACACTAAGGTAACGACTGTTTTCTCCAGTAGCTAAGGTTAATTTACCTCTGCTTCAATCTCATCATAGAGGAACTGCTTCTTAAATTTTGTAAGTGCATAATGAGCACTGTCATTATAAAGGTCCAAAGAATATAGAACATACCTGAATAAAAAAAGAATAAGAATAAATTACATGTCTATAGAAATTATAGCTCTTTAGGATATGCAATCAAGATGTTGTAAAGCCAGTCAATATTGCAGATCTACACGTGGTTCATGCAAACCGATGGTGGGGTTTTAATTTGAATTTATATAGAAAGTAACAAAATTTCTCCATTAAGAAAGTCTTTTGTTAGTTCAAAAAACTGTATAAGCCTGCAGTCTGAAACTTGTTTTCTAGAAGTAGCTTACCATCAGAATGGAACTATGCTTTTAGCACTGTGCATTATATTTGACATCTTGACATAAGGAAAAGCTTATTTTAAGGGTAACAGAGTACTGGAACAGGCTGTCAAGAGATGTTGCAGAGTCTCCTTCTCTGAGAATATTCAAAAGTTGCCTGTACATGTTTTTGTCCACCCTGCTTTGGTAGAGGGGTTGAACTAGATGATCTCTGAAGGTCCATTCCAACCCCTATGATTTTGTGATCTTTGAGGAGGTAAGTTCCCCCAGGGAACAACATACTTGACTGTTATGATGATACTAATGTGAAACATTTCATATTTTAGTTATTTACTTCAAAAAGAAAACTCTGAGAACCAGGAAAACGTGAAAGAAAAATTCTGTAAAGGCTTAGAATACCTTCTCAGTGACTGCTTGTTAAAACAAATTAAAGCAGTAACACCGTAATGAGGAACTGCAATCACTAAGAACAATCAGTTAGTGAAAGAGAGTGAGCATGTTCTTACTCCATCATTGATGCCTCTTTGGTTTCCAAAATATGGTCCGTCAGAATCCAAGGCATGGACATCTCAATGGGAAACTGGATTCTTCTGCCCATGGTGAGCTCTAAGAAGAATTCCCTGAACCACAGCTGGGACAGATCACAGCATTGCTGCAGGGTCTCTTTTAAAATAAATAAGGAAAAATTACACTTCTTATAGAAACCTATCAGGAACAATACAACTGTGATTCTGATGATGCAATGTGAAACAAAAAAAGCAGGCATGATTCACTAGAGCTATACATAGGCCAAATATGCAAGCCACATTCAAAATGTAAAGCCCATGACGTACTCAAAGAGTTTTAAACTCTATGCTGGCCTTGAAAAGATAAAAAAGTGTGGAAGTGTACTAGACACAAAACTTAGACACAAAAACTATGTACCCCCATAAAGGAGGATTTCTAGCTTAATTTCTCAGGTGGGGGCTGAGAAAGTCATATACTGAACTTGGGAAGCAGCAAGCAAAGGAGACAGAATTGTACCAGATTCCCCAGTGCCATCTCTCCCTCTGGAGGACTAAATCACTCCACATCTTCCTGTTGATTAAATGGGCAGGAAATGACAGACAGACACATGAAGGAGGGATTAAAACAAAAAGTTTTTAAGGCTGCTGTCAAGGGCACAGAGATGTGCTTCCCACCTCCCTAGAAAAACACTAGGCACAAGCCTCCTTTTGCATTAGGCTTGAAATTGAACTAGTTTTCAGAATGAACTTAGTATTTTAACATCATCTGAAGACTTTTTGAAGTGCTGTTCCCCAGTTGCATGACTGACATTAATAGGTTCCCCCTTCTCTGAGGGTAAAGGAGTCTGGCAGCAAAACAAAAATGAAAGACAACATAGCATGGTGATGACAAAGACTAGACACATTCAATGTCAGTAGGTGAATTCTTTAGGACAGCATGTTTCCGATTACAATTAACTGAATAGTAAGGGTAGTGAAATGACATCAAATTTACCACAACAGAGAATTAGTTTCCTCTGTACTTAAAAAAAATAAAAGAAAAAACAAAAAAATATCCAAAACACAAAAACTTCTCCCTTTTGAAAATTTCTGTGCATATAAAGCTTATCTGTCCCTTGTTTATATAAAGACATTCTTAAAAAAAAATAGAAAAAGGAGGTAACAATATGAAATTTGACACATTGTAAACAAATGTATAACAAGTCAAAATAAAAATCCCACCACAATACTGAACATCATGTCTCACAAAAACGTTGGACAGACCCAAGGTTTTCAATTAATAAACCAAAGGTAAGTTGACTTAGGCAATCGGAAACATTTTCCAGGTCGTGTTAGAGGTGTTAGGACATGCTAAGCTGGACACTGATCATCTACATATCTTACCACTGAAATTTATCAAATGAGTGTAGAAGAAAGACTCGCGATGGAATTTTTCTATGTCCAATATGGTGGGCCCCTCAAGGCTACTTCTCAAGGTTTTCTTGGAACCACTTTTGTCAGCAATGAGGGACTCTAACATAGTTCTCACCATGTAAAGCTGTATCATTAAAGGAAACAGTTGTGGTGGAAAGGAGAAGGGGGGGGGGAAAAAGGAAAATACACATGGTACATTAGTTGAGCAACACTGAGAATTACTATCAGTAAGCGACTGCTCCACTTTCAAATTGAAAATTGGCACTGTGTGGGCAAAAAGCCTTTGAGGCAAGAGGAACAGATGCAACACTAGCCTACGCACCAGCACAAACGCCTACCCATGCCTGGGGGCCCTCCACTGACACTGAGCAGCAGACCATTTGCAGTGGAACAGTTCAACATCACCACAAAAAGTAGAAGTAATAAGTAATGTCTTACCACCAAAGTTTAAAAGAGGCGGATAGGTGTAGGACTGCCTCAGAAACTTGTGTGTCACATGCAATAGCTTTTCCAGTCCCAGAGACTTGAGCTGCTTCAACAGCTCAGCAGAGTTTAAGGACTCTGTCATAGTGCGAATCATGTAGAGCTAAAAACCAACAGACAGGGGGGGCAGGCAGGGGAGAGAGAATCCGTTAATAAAAACACATGGGTGAATAAGGAAGGGGAAACAGAAGCAGAGAAAACATGTTAGTTTGTTAAAAATGAAAAGCAGCACAGTAAGCGTGCAGAGGAGGATATACAGAAAGGTTTCTTTATCCAAAATAACCACTGCAACTCGGTGCTCTCTGAAGTGAAGGGGAAAGTTCCCTTTCATTTTAGAGGATGCTCTGTGAGCCATTAGCTTCTGAAAAGATGTTGTGAAGATTTCCAAATATTACCAATTCGTTCATTCATTACCAGCCATTTTAGAATGGCAAGAAACTGAGAAAAAACTATCTAAAAGTCAACATATTTAACCTCCCTTCCTCTTGTCAGCCAAGACAGACAAGCATGCCAGCCCAAAAGCAGAAAAAGCAGACAGAACTGTATACTCTAAACAGCCTGTGGCAGCCAGTGAAACAAAGCCCTTAAATATATCAAGCGCAGGAAAAGGACACTGGTGGTGGTATTTCCCCCTTGCCAGAACAAATTTTTTTGTAATCCCCCCCCACAAAAAAACTAACCTCCATTAAACTCATCTTACCATGTTTTAAGCAAATTTTTATTACTCAAGACTATATACATGCTATCTTCCCCTCAGATTTTAGGCATTAAAAGCTTGCCTTTACAAAGCAGTTGCCTTCAATTTTTTACCCAAAGTGATCAGTACCTCATTTTCTCAGATGAGCTATGAATTTCAGATCATACACTCTTCAAGCAAACCCACAAAGAAGATAAAAAAGGTAATTATATGGAGGTAAAAGAAACAAGCACCTAGATATGGGATTTCAATGAGTACCACAGAAAACACACTTGAAATATCTTGTTTCAGCAGCAGTAGCTGATAAATAGATTTTAGGGAGCACTTTTATCATTCATTCCTGAATAGTAAAAGTGATCTCATTAGAAGTCAAATACTCTCCATATTTTATAGATGATCATTTATATTTTAAACATATTTTAAAACTACATAGACATGTATTGAATAACAAGATTTAACCAAAAAAATCAACCAGCCATACCAGAGATGGGAGTCAGTCAATAAATAATTCACATAGTTCAAAAATATTACTTAAAAAAACATTAAGAGCTCAATGAGAAAATATTTCTTCCCAAGAAATCAAATTAAAGAGACTGAACACATAGAAAAAATACACATCAGAGTAGAAACTGACAGCAACACAGGATTTTGTTTAAATATATATAGTTCTGTAAATATAAATCTAATAGGAGTAGACTTTTAGCTTTAAAAATAACCCAAAATTGTGACTTTGAAATAGTTCAGTCCAGAGAGAAAGCATTTCATGACGTAATTGTTGACAGTTACACAGTCACAAGACAGGAAAATACCTGAGTGCTGGAGGGTCCCACTGCACGCCTTGGGACTTTGATATCAAAACCACTTTTGGGGTCCTTCTCTCCCCTTAGAGCTGGGTCATTGAATGGCTCATGTCCTGCTTCCCAGTCACAGACTGTCTTTCTGATGGCCTGCAAAACACTGAACACAATTCACACTGCTTCAGACCAGTATGCATCCAAGTCCATTGATGAGAACACTTCACTTTTTTTTAATCGCTCTTCCAAAAGCACAGAAAGCTCCATACTTCTAATTCCAAATACTGAACTGGATTTCATACATTCGTAAGAAACACGGTCAGCCAAATCCTGGGGCTTACTGAACAAGCAAATGTCTCTTCCCAGATCTGGACAGGTAAAAAAGTAATACTTCCCTATTTTATTAAAGAGCCTGGCACAAAAAGACTCTCTCTGCAAACCTGATAATTTGAAGTAATCTGATTTTATAATATCTTTGGACTCATTTTTAGCTTATGACTGGATTTTTGTGGCAGTCAGAGCACTTAGCAATGGCCTAATTAGCCAAAGACTTTCACCTCTAAGAGCTCTGCAATGAAATGTGGGAGTAAATGAGTGGTAAACAACTCATGATCATAAGAAAACAATTAGAGACAAAAAGATAAGGTCAGGAAATGCCACCAATCAGTGTGGGCAGATGGAAAAAGCGAAAGAGAAGTGTAAGACTAATAAGCCAGAAGTAGCAGAAGCTGAGAAAGAAGGCATGATGCTAAGAGCACAGAGAGAAGACTATAGGGTGGGATGTAAATATGAGAATCAAGAAGAGGAAATTCTGGAACCATAAGGAAGCTGACAGTAACAACTTTCTTCAAAATAAAAGTCCTACTCTTGGCTTTCCATATTCTAGTACTTACCTTTTCTTCAAACAAAGATTCACAACAGAGAATAGAAGAATTCCTGCAGATGTCCTAAAGACAGCCTAGACTCTTAGTGTAGCCGTGCTGGAAGCCATGCATTTTTCACTTCAGCTTTCTTCAGTTTGCAACATGTATTTAACCGAGCTAACTTTTGAGTACCAGTCAGAATAGTAGGAGAGTACAGACTTAAAGAGGCAAAATTTAGCAGTCTTGCAATTCTGCAACAAATTTAGTAAGATCTGGGGGCAACGAACAGGAGAAAATGAAAACAAGAATTCTACCTCTGAATGACATTTTTCTTCTTTTTAATGGCTTGTCTTAATGGCTCTCTGAGTGTGACCTGGGCAAAGTCCTGAAGAGCTGCATAAATAGTATGGCGAATGGCATGATTGAAAACACTTTCCATCCTTCCCATCAGCACCTGAAGACCTTTGATCATGGCAATTACCTGGAAAAAAAAAAAAAAGTGTGCTTTTCTTATTTTTTTTTCATAATCGTTTAAAAAGCCCTTTTTTAAACACATAAAATGAGAATAGAGGAATTAAATTCCACAAGAACAACAATAGCTTTCCTGTGCTCCTCCTACACACTGAATGGAGGAAAACATAGTCTTTCAGAGTCAACCCAGGGTTTGCTGACTTTTTGTACTGAGTATAGAAAAAGCTTGTAGATAATTCTGTACAAAGGACAGCATTCATCTTTGGAAAATCCCCTAAAAAGATTTATCTCACCTCAACCAAAGCAAACTTCTCCTCACTAGTATAATTGTATCTTGTTGCTCTTTCATACTCTTCTGCATTGTCAGGACAATCTTTATTAGAGTATTTGTCAGTTGGGTGCACCAGCTTCCATGAATACTGGAAGAAGAAGAAGAGAAAGAAAAAACATGAGATCAAAAAAAAAAGGCCCAAGAAACACAAAAGATACCTGGACACAAGTAACATGCCTTAAGAAATACTGCAACATTTTTAATAATATCTGAAAAATAGTGTTTCATCCTATTCTCAAAACCTGCATACATTCTGAAACTACTGCTGAGTGGAAATGACAAAACAGTAATTTGGCCAATACATTTTTTTGAAAGCCAGCAATCCTGTACTAACTCAAAAAATGCAATACACTCTCAGAAGGCAATGCATTTCAGAGTAGTTTTACTGAGCAAATCCTAGCATAGACAGAATTTCTTCTCCATTTCAAGCATGAGAAACAGAGCACAACAAAATCTCATCCACCCACACACAAAAAAGAAGAGCTTTCAATTTGACTAAATATTCACATATAGAATCCAAAAGACAACTGGGAAAACTATACAATTCTGGGTTCTTTTTTTTTTTGATGTTTACTAGGCTGCAAGACACGGGGACAGCTGCATTATCTGTGACAATACCATCTGCGCATCATGCATTTCCCTTTAATACTGCCTTTTCAGTCACTGCAAACACAACCCAAAATGTTCCTGAGCAGTGTCAGGTTGATCTAATATCCATCAGGGTACATTTAGTGAAAAAAAAACAAGTCACATTCAAATACAATTTTCTCAGTTTGAATTCAGTGAATAATAAGGTCTGATTGATATTATCCTTGCATAAGTGATAGATTACAGACAATAAAAATTTGCTTTCTATAATGGACTAATATGCACACCAATTTACCTATAGCAAAAAGAACATCACATCCTGTAATGAATGTGCTACAACGAGGACACTTGGGAAATTATTAAACAAAGATTATGTATTGTTGGAGCATCATCTTCAAGGGTGAAGTTTGGCATCAAATGTATCCTGAAACCTTTTATCTGAATAATGATGCATGTAAAAAGGCTCATGGATTCTGAATGAAGGTAGAGGAAGTAAATAAGTAGAGTACTCCATATCAGAATAAATCGTTAGTAGGAGGACAGGGAGAAGATATACATGAACTTAGATGAGAAGTACTTAAGTGAATCCATATAAATCAGAAAGACAAAAAAAGCAGTGATACTACACAAAAAAAACCTGCTGTAGACCTCAGGGAAACTATGTTCTGGAACAGAGAGAATTAAAACAGAGCTAGGAATGAGAGACTTTCAAAAGAGATGCAATAAAATATAATATTTACAGAGATAATAAATTAGGAAGATTGTGAGGGCAAGGAAATACAGCAATTTGCAATGACATAAATAAAGCAAGCAAGTCTGGATGTTGCAGAGACCAGAAATAGGTGACAGCAAGCTCTCTTAAGAAGGTAAAAAAGAAAAGATTTCTACCATGAAATATACCGCTGATTTTAATAGAATAGGATAATACAGAAAAAAAGCATGATTCACTGGCTTTTATAAGAGGCATGTAATAGAGAAAAGAAAGAAAACTGATTCTCTATGACCACTGTGAGCACATTTGACTCACACAGTGCAAGTGGCTTGATGCACCCTCACAGGCAGAGGAGCAGCAAGTCTCGCTTCTCTCATTTAGTTAATCATCTTTTTCAACCCTTCCTAGAACATAAAAGCAGCATAAAAAGGACTCCTGTGCCCTCCTCTTTAATTTATACCTGAAGCAGATTCTTATTGTAAAACACACAGTCACTCTTCTGACATCTAGTTTCAAAAGAAATTAAAATACAGAGAAACAATTCTACAGGTTTTCTTTCTCCTCCCTCAACTCTGAAGATTTCCTTTCCCCACATTTACTTTCTCTTTAACTAAAATAATAATGAAGTTTTAGCTTCCAAAATGTAAAAGGTTCAAGTGTTCAAGGTTCAAAGGTTCACCTTTGATTTAAATACAACATGTTGAATGTACTGCATGAGACTCTACATAGTAAAGGGACTTCAAAGCAGCAAAATTACTGCCAGCCTCTGAGAACTCCATGTGCCTTCTTATGAGTATGTAGTTTGGAATTGAAGGAGAAAAGGAGTGAAGGACAAAGGAAAAATGGATTTGAGGGGAAAAAAACAACACAGATTTTTCACTCCATTGAAGCAAAGCCTGTCCAACCTCACTAAGCCTCCTCTTTTTCAGCTGGTTTTATTCCCCAGATAACATACCACTTCCATGACATGCGCACTCCACTGGGAGAGAAGCTGCAAGCCTTGGAGTGAGAGATCAAAGAGCTTCCGATACTCTGCATCTGTTTTTTGAGCTTCCTGTCGACCAGACCCAGTCACCACCTAGAGTATTAACAAACAACAAAAAAACCCCACCAAACCCACATCAGAACATGATGTGTTCAGCATTCATAGCTAAATTTCAACATAGATTTTTTTTAACCAATAAAACAGCATCAGGTACCAACATCTGCATTCATATCAGTTTTTAGTTCCAGTGACTTTCAAGGTTAGATTTCAAATATTCTGGGTAAGTGATGGAAACCATTGGTATCCCTACTCACCAAAATTTTGTTGCAAATGAAAACAATAATTGTATATCTGTTATAGGTTCTATAAGTACACATGCATACATACATGTGCAATTTATTAATTTATTTCTTTTATATAATCTCTTAACGCTTAAACTGCTATGTGTATTCATTTCAATCTATTCCAAAGAGACAAAGCCCTAAGTTCTAGAATATATATCCTAGACAGACAGATAACTGATAGATAAGCAGAAGAATACTGCAGTTTGTATAATGTATCATTATTATTTTAAAATTAAATTGTGTATATATAATGCAGAGACTAACACAGTCCTGCAGCCAGCTGTTCTTGATTCAAGTGATGAAGCTGTCAAGATGTGCCATTTGGCTGCTCTTCAGGTGCTTAACAAATACCTGATAATCAGTGACATGAAATTTGCATGAATAGCTCTAATCTCACATACCTCACTGTTGCTGTAACGAGCCAGTTCTGATATGAAACGCATGTGGTCTTCTCTGATTTGGATCATCTGCTCACATATATTGTACTGGGGACTGCTGCTGGAAGATGTGCAAGTCCATCTGTTTCAGAAAACAACAAAAAAACCCCCACCTAAATCAGTTCAGGCAACAAAAAGCACAACTGATACTGCAAGGAATCACAGTGCATGACTTCTTTAAAAAAAATACTGCTTCTGTATTTGATGCCTTTCTTTTCCTCCCACCTCTACCTCTGACCCTGCACGATCAGTTAGTGATGAATTGCCCTTCTGTGTTCAAACAGTACTTCTTACGAGTCTTAAAAATAAAATTCTTTATTTTATTTTTTGTATTTTTAAGGCTGCTGCTATGAAATATAAACTAACATCGTCTTCAGGAGCACAGACTTATGGACAGGACTGAAAAGTATTACAAGGCAGGGCAGAAGTACAGGTATAGGGTACAAGTTACATCTAAACTACTTACATATTGTTTTGCACTATTCTTATTTAACTACAAAGAGCCTACAATATCCTCCCAAAGCATTGTTAAACACTATCAGCATGTTGTTGCCAAGAGGGACACAAAAGTCATGCCACCAAGAATGTCATGTTAAGCAGACTCAATTTTAATAGCTGAAAAGACCCCACTGCTGTTGACTTTCTCTTAGCAATTACATGCAGGTTATGTGCTCTTTTTCTGCAGGTAATTAAAATGCAAAGCACTACACTCTAAAATCATGTAACTGCATGGAGGGAAGGTCTTGGAGGAGAATGAAAACAAAGCAATGACCACAAACCATGGAACCATTTATGTAAATCTTGGCTGGATTTTCCAGCTATTTTGCTGTGCTGCACGCCTAGCCAAACAAAAAAGGGGAGGAAAAAGCTAAGTTGCTGCTCCATATGCAATACACACATGCCTGTTTACCCATGCACTACTGTGGCTCACCTTGCTTAGTAAAATCCTTCATTTCTTTTAAAGAAAGTTTCATATTTTGAGGAAAAAATAAAAATCAAATTAGTGTGAGAGAAAATTCATTTCCTTCAAGCCAGGTGATAGGAAATGTCACAGATGCAAGAATGAGCTCAGCAGCAT
The DNA here is from genome assembly GCA_013400935.1 of Turnix velox. Taxonomy (NCBI): domain Eukaryota; kingdom Metazoa; phylum Chordata; class Aves; order Charadriiformes; family Turnicidae; genus Turnix; species Turnix velox. The sequence goes on along the minus strand of VZTY01010372.1, from coordinate 99,572 downwards.
AGAACAGTTTATTTTCTTAGTTGCATCTATTATATGAAGTAGATTAATAGGGAAATACCCACATCAAAAAGCAGACCAAAGTGAAAAACCTATTAAAGGAATTACCACAGACCCACAAACTAATGGATGATTATGAAAATATATGCCAAGGATCTGACTTTCCCAGCCCAGACACTTTCTCCGTTTGCCTCCTTCTTGCCCTTACCTGGATTTATTTTCCTCATAGTGGGCACTGGTCTTAATGTATCTGGCAAGTTCAATCTGCATGTCACCGAACAGTGGGACCACCTGCAACTGCTGCACTCAGGGAATAAATCAAATTAAATAAATTATTAAACACAAATCTTAGTGAAATGAAAGCATAATTCACCCATATATAGCCCGATGTGATCTTTATTAAATTATATTTTAAATGCAGGGGGAATTAACTTTAAAATTGCATGCCAAGATCAAATCTTCACCAACCTTAAAGAATTTGTCTATCTTGGCTAAATTTATCCTTTTCTTTGCATCGAGCTTGTAGATGTTACTGACACTTCCATCCATCAAGTACAGCCCAAAGCCCATAACCTGGAAAAAAAAAATTAAAGTAAACCCCTCCTCAAAAGGACCTTGGAGACAACAATCAGATCATTCTTCACATCATTAAAAAATCAGTAATACTTGGAAGAAGCACAGTCCTAAAACACTCACCCTCCTTTCCAAATACAAACATTTCTGTGCTATTTTTTATTATAAGAATTTTTGCATTAACATTAGCCTGACAGTTATCTCTGTTTGTATCCCAGTCATAGTTTATAGAAAGGCCTCACAGACAAAAAATTCTTACCAAAACTGCAGTCTGGCTATTTTTAGACAGATCTTTCCACTTCATTTTATTAAAATTCTGTATGTGCAAATAGATCTGTAACAGAATTCTCGACCTGTCATTCTTCATAGAAACACAACTCCATAGAGCTGGTTTCCCAGCAATTCTGCATTTCAATTGTGACAACTTTAATTTATGAAAAGCAAAAATGGATTAGAAACTTTGTAAATAGGCTTAGTGTGCAAAACAGTAACAATGGAAATGAAAAATCAAAAGGAATAATTTGAGTTGTCTGGTTTGTGTTTTTTTCTCAAGAAAGAAAACAACTACAAAAAACCCACCAGGAATTTAGATATCTGTGTCCCACAATTCTTTATAAATTCTGTATCAAAAAGAAACTCACTTTCAAAAGCATATGTTTCTCACTGGGTGTTAGATACATTTTATTCTCATAGTAATCCACACACAAATTTACAATATCTGCAAGCAGTTCTTCATAGCCAACGATCACCTCCAACTGCTGCTGTAGGGACTGGAAAAAAAAGAAGAAAAGGGTATTAGTCAAGTAGTTATACTCCTTGGGAAACAACAATTACCACCAAACTGAAGGAGTTTTATAGTTTTGTAAAGCATTTTGAAAAAAGACAAATAAGGCTTACTTGTGTTATCTTGTTGTGGTTGGCAAGGAACATGGAGAGGTTCTGAGATTCTTGAATGGACTGAGGATCTGCCATTTTCCGTAAGAACTGAGCAGCTCTTTGAAAACAGAAGGAAAAACAGTTATTCCCCTTCAGCAGGACTACTTTTAACTAAATCTGCTCCCTGTCAATAGAAAGATACTTTCCCCAAATTTACCAGGGGAACTGCAAACTGTCAACACATCTCTGACTGCCAGTGGAATGATGTATTGTTCACTGCTCAGGCAGGATTGCCAACCTTAGTGCATCTCCCACTTCCAAATTCCTGAATCAAGCAGAAAATAACTTGATAGACACAGCCATTACTTTTTTTGCCACAGATAAAAGTTGCAAAATCTGTATCAAGAGCCTGTTTAAGAGCTCACTATAAGATAGATACAGACTTAATTAACCCCCAAGCACCCTAGTTATACAGACCTAATCCAACCCAACCACCATTGGGTATATTCTTCAACTGATGAGGGCAGCAGCACCTCTGTAGACCCAAGCCACATAACAACTGAGAAAAAGTCAGCCTTCCAGAAAGAAAGAGCTTTTTTCCCCAGAAGCATGCCTCCAAAGCAAAAAGAAATGCAAACCAATTAAGTTCAAGTTGTCTACAGGCACAACAATTACAAAAGGAAACTACTGGTAGAGGGAGAAATTAAATCTCATGCAAACAGCACAGATAAAATTGGATAGTTGTTGCCTGAATGGCTTTCTTTATGAAAGATCACAGATGCTATAGCTGGCATAAAGATTATCCTCCCCTGCTGCTCTGACCAACAAAATATAACTGCTCCCATCTGGCAGCTCAAGTACAAAACCTGGCCACTGATAACTCACCCTCCTCCCCTCTCTGCCACACCTGCGGTCACAATAACCTTGAACATTAAAGCTGAAATGTCTTAAGAACAGGTGTAACAACTCTTAGCTACAAATAACAAAAGTGGATGCCAAGAATAGCACAGGAAAGGATAGGATGGTACAGGATCAAAGTGGCACAAGTGATCAGCAAGTTTGTTTCCTTTCAAATTTAAAAGTTTTTTTGACCAAAGTATATTGATTTCATTTAGCGTACACCAAGATAGGAGTGTTTGGCTGCTTGGCATTAAAAGAGAAAAGAAAATTTTGCTGCTGGAAGAGCAGCACAAAGAAAACACGTTTACTGCCTTACCACAAGTCAACACCTCTAGTGTCAGAGTAACCTATCCCACACATGAAGGTATTACTTTTGAAGAGAAAGCTGTCAGAAAAAGAGCAACTGCTGCCATCTCGTGGGAGACCCGAATCCTGTCAGCAAAAAGCCAGGTCCTGCTGCTCGATGCCACTTACCGCTTGTAAGCAGAATGGTCATTCTTCACACTGCACTTCATATTTTTCAACTCATCCAGTACTGCAAACATGTTGATGAATTTGCCCAGTGTGATCAGATATGCTTCAGACACAAAATCCTTCCTCCTCTCCGCGTGGCACAAGCGTCTCACCTCCCCACAAAATCGTTCAATTGCATTTCTCTAACAGAGGGAAAAAAAAAAAAAGAGAAGAAACAGAAAGTAAAAGCCATGACATTTCCAAGAAAAAATGGCACTATGTAACTGGAGCCTGTCGAATGAAAAACACCACTGAAGCAGAAAAACATTTAAGGTATGCAAGGATTCAGGGCATCAGTACAGACTTTCCAGCTCCCTAACTGTATATTTGCTGTGTGCTACAAGAGTCACCAGTCACTTTTGCCACAGAGCTACCCTGGCACAAGGGGCAAGGTCCTTCTTTGCACATTAATCTCATAAAAGTTTAAAATCCCATTGAAACAAGTGAATTCATCTTCATTTGTGAGAAGGTCTGTATGCATTAAAAGACAGATTATAGGTATACTCTCCTTGAAATTAAATACCCCACAGTACACTAACAGCAGCATGTGCCAGCTAGCAAAATCATCCTGCTACATTATTTATTTGAGGACTAACTTCCAAATGCACAGAGCCATCTGAGATGAAGATTACAAGTACAAAAATCACAGTAACTTCAAGGATAAAGAGGAATCTGTTCTTATCTTAAAGCACAGAACTCCTTGAACAAAAGGAGATTGTTGATGGTCATCAATATCCGCCAGCTGGAGAAGAGGACAGGAAACATTACATTTCATTCAGTCTCCTCTTCCTGTGAGCTCTGAAGCTCAGGGGCTCAAGTTGCCCTGGCTCCCACCAAATGATGTCTGGAAACATCCTCAATACATGAGCCAAACGGCAAACTGCCAGCACACAAGGAGAAAGCAAGGCAGGCTAATTTTCTCCAACACTCACATAGCCTGGGAGACTGGGGGGTCACAACAACTGGATAAGCTAGCCTTAATCATGAATTTCCATAGCAAAGTTACACCTGTTGTCCTGCTACCAAACTTCGGGATCACTCTTTCCCCATCAAACAGTTTCTGTGACAAGATGTTTTAGTGTATACATGTGAAATGTATTATATTTCTATTTCCTTTCTTCCTAAAATGCCAGAACTGTCTCAATGCACTACCAAAGGGACCACATGCAATTACCTTTGATTTTATGCTGATAAGTCTTAATGGGGATTCCCTGAAGTTTTTAAATAGGCATTAGAAATTTTCCCTTCTGTGAGACAATATGGGTTGGGGTTTTTCCTAAAGTATAAGTACAGCATCTGAGCACATAATATCAAAACAGGAATATAAAAACATAAGCTTACTGACAAATTTTATTTCCATTTGCTTTACCTGAAAATACATAAAATTCATCAGCTTTGTGACTTCTGGCTCCAGGACTTCCACAGTTTTCTCATAAATTTCTACTCTGTTAGGCTGCTCGTTGCACTTGACCTGAGGACAATTAGAGATTTACAGACAATTACAGAACTTTTACAGATAAAGTATCAGAAATTAAGATCCCCAATGACAGCATGTGAAAACACAAAATCATGCTCAAGAGACATCCTTACTCAAGGCATAAATTTTCTTCTAGCCTTCTAAGATTGTGTTAAAAAAAAAAAACCCACACTAAAATTTTTCTATTATCTCACAGCAAATAATTGTGTTTTCAAATACCTTTGTACACAATATTCTTTCAACCTTATTAAGCCACTTCCTGAAAGTCATACACCAAAATAAGGCCAAAACCAGAAATTAAAACAAATACCTGATTTCCACTCTAAATATCTAAACCACGGGATAAGCCTTCTTTGCATTTCGGTACAAAAGTAATTGGATTACAAACTCCTTATAAATCAGGCAATTGCCAGCTCCTGGGTATAATTCTCCTTTTCCTGATGCATCTTAACATTCCTCCCATCCCACCCCTATACAACTATTCCTTGACACTTGATGCTGCCTATGGACCTCTCACCTATTCACAGGGTTTTAATTTGTATACAGGTCAATAAAACACTGTATAGTTCTGACATTCAGAAAACTCCTATCTAGGATGTCTAGAAACTTAAATGTAGTTAAACATTTAAGTTATATATTATAGCATTTTTATATATTATTTATAACATTTAAAGCTAATTTTAAAAAGAGATCAACAAAACCCGAAGTGATAAAAGACACCATGGCATGCTGAGCCTGCCAGGTGTCAAAGTAGGCATCATTACATTGATGCTCATTGATGAAGATACATCTGTGCAATTCCATCAAAGTAAGACAGAAGTTCTCATGATGCAAGACAGTTTAATTTTCATACTTTACCTGAGGAATGGCTCTTGAGCAGCTTCTCCACGTGTATAACATGACTGCATAGTCCTGACCATCTTCTAGCATTTCGTTCTGTAAGAAAAACACTCAGCATAACTAGGCATTGTAATATAGAAGTGTTAAGTCCACTGGTCTTGCATTGCTCCAAAACCTTGTCCAAACAAACCTATCTCTCTTATCAGAATGTATATGTGCAAGCTCAATGATACATCTTTCACTAGACCAGGCTGGCCAGAGAGGTGGTGGAGGAACAAACTCTAGTTAAGTCCAAGGCCAGGCTTGATGAGGCTCTGAGCAATCTGATATAGTGCAAGATGTCCCTGCTCACTGCTTGGGGGGTCTTTGAAAGTCCCTTCCAACTCAACACATTCAGCTGGCATATTACTTATAATACAGAGCTGAGCAGCATCACCAACATACCACATAAGCCAACATCTACTAGATCACTAATCAGTAACTGTAGTGATTATGCCTGACTAATGACAAAAATTATCTCCTCAGATCATATTTCTTGCTGTGTTGGTTTTTATTCCCAAAACTGAAGACACTGATCTGAAAAATAAAAATCTTAATCTGAAAGACAAGAGGGGGGAAGGATGTTTGTTTCTCTTTTGAAACTTTGGCACTGCAGGTGGAATAGCCAATGATGATAGAGACAGCACATCCAGAGCAACACCTTTTTTTACCTAAGTGCCTACATTTGCAAACAATCGAAACAGATTAATGAGTCACCAGGTAATTTTAAGAGTAACGAGTATAAATTTGCGTAAATTTCATTATCATGCAATTAGTGTTTAACCTGTTCATTCAACTGCTTCTAGTCTAGCTCCTAAAATTATAAAATAAATTATTCCACATTTTCCAAGGGTGCGTGAAATGATGAAAAGTTCAGTACGGATCAGTGTTTGCAGCTTGGAAGCTCCTGCAGCAATACCATCAGAGATGTCCAGTTATTTGTATGAAATCTTATCTCTTACTCTGGAACTGTCAGAAACCACAGAACACCTAACACAACAGCCAATATATGACCAAGATAAACACTCCACAGAGAGGAAACCAACAAAAGCTCTTCAACATGACTAAGCTGACTGTGTAGCCACAGAAATTTGGGAGAACAGAAGGTAATTTAATATAATCAATTCACCTCAGAATAATGGAAAAATCCACAATGAAAGCCAGAAACTTTTCAGTAACAATGACTGATCAAGAAGACAGACCATTTAAAAATTATCAAAAAGCACACATACAAAAAAAAAGAAAAGCCACACACTTTTTCATCTCACTGCCTACTGGAAGTGTAGCTAATCTGGTTTCACAATCCTTATAATGAGATACAAGAAGACATATTCTCCTTTTATTCCACATGAACCCAAAAGTATACATATATCTGAACATCTACTTACCATGCTAGAATGGACTGTAGCTTGCTCAATGTATCTTGCAATGCCAGTGACAAATGCATTTCTGTCTTCAAAGTTAGTGTTGAAGTTTGGCTGCAAAGAAAACAAATTGTAGAATTTCATCCTTGGTAGGGAAAAGCAATGGGAAAAACTCTGCAATGACAACACACCTGGTAAAGCAAAGATGATGGTGGAGGTTCAATACATGGTTGTTGATCTGGCAATGGTAATTCTTCCAAGAGATCCACATTGGACAAGGCATCCTCCAATGTTACTTGAGCAGTCATTTTGCACCTGGTTAAAAAATACACCGGTACATATAGACATATATATGCACATAGATAATTTTTAATATCTTATTATATCCATAGAAAACAAATTAGCAATATGCAAATAACAACTTATGTTGTGGGAAATGTGCAGTTTGCCTTCAATCATAGCAGAACGGAAAGAGTCAAACTGAAACCCAACTGGTTTTAGTATATAAGTTTAAAAAAGACTTTGTGGACTACCATCCTCCTGCTTGGTTTTACAAATTGAGAAATGTTACTCTTCCCTTATGGCTACACACTAGAAACACACAAAAAATAGAGAAAAGGATGACATCTATCAGAGCACAATAAAGGAAGAAAGACTACTATGGAACCTTCTTTGGTGAAACTAGAAGGAAAACTATTTTGTGGTCTGCTTCAGTAACAATAAATACTGACAAATTTTCTAATAAGCACAGGTATAAAACTGTCCTGTAAGGATTGAGTTTTGACATAATGAATCCTCAAACCCTTATCCACAGATAAAGCTACCAACACATCTTCAGGAGACCTGGCTGTCACAAGGTGCAGTATGTCTCCACTGTTTCATGTTCTAGAAGATGCACATCTGCTTCAATGAGAGGCACAAAACCCCTCACAGTCATGGTGAAGGTCACCTCTGACTGTTGCCACTGCAGGGGGGCATTTGAATCAAGAGTAACAATGACAAGAAATTTTAGGAAGAAAGCATGCATGAGGACTGAGTAAAACTCAGTCATTCATTTCTCTATAATGATTTACTCATCTTCCTTAATAAAATGTTACCAATTTTAAGGTAACCTCTAATCAAGCTGTCTCATTTATTCTCTAAGGATTTACAAGTAATTTTCTCTCACTTATAAAGCAAAACCATGCATCTGAAAGGAGGAGCTGAGCACTGCCCTTAACTTTAACCAGAAGCACAGGAACATCGAGCATCCACACCCTGGAGAAACAGGGTCCTGCCTGGTATGTATCACTCTCCACGGAGCTCTGTCATCCCCATGTACAGGAGGGAATGAGTAGATCTCACCATGACTTTGTCAAAAGCACGTGGTGAGAATGCCAGGAAGGGTTGGCAATGCCACCACTTACTGCACTTCTAGTGGCCTGTCAGAAAAACCTCCTCACTTTCTCTTACCTAAATATGGTTTCCTGGGGAAAGCTACACAAAAAAACAGCTTTACCACCAGAGAGAGGCTGAGCTGACAGAACAGAACCAAATCCCAAAGCAAAGGAAAGAAAGCAGTTAGAAGTGATTACCTATCTACTTCAGAGATCAACCCCGCTTCCCAAGCCATCACCACAAAGCTAACATAGCATGTGCAGAGAGGGTTTGCTGGTAACTTTAAAACAACCACTATTGAAATGGTCCAGGGTCCTTTTGCTTCTTAAAATTCCAGTCCAACCCTTGTTTCAAGCCTGAGCATAGGAGTTATTGTTTAAAAAAAATAAACACTCATATTGTGTAACTTCTGATCCCTGCTGAGAAACAAGGAAGGACTGGACTGACAGGAGTGCTGGTTGGCAGACCTGCACTGGGACAGTTGGCCAATACCTGCTTACACTCATCCCAAACTCCTCCACAAGAACAATAGTTATTCTTAAAGACCAGCAGAAACCACAGCATCCTCTCTTCAATTAATAAACAAATACCAGAAAAATTCTATACTTGAGCAAAAGTCCTATGAGGAGTTCAGACAGTCAACAGTTTTACCCTAGGGAAAATGGCAGAGTTGCCACAGGTCAGAGCACTTCAAATAAACAGTCTTTAAATCTTTGGTCTGAGTATCTATAGATTAAGCTTTAGCTATCAAAGAAAATTATACAACATGTTATTTATTTTAGTTTAACTGACAGGGTCCTTCCAACTTGATGGCCCCACAGCCCTCTCCCCCAGCTGCACCACAGAACAGGCAGCCAGCCATGAAGGGCAGGATCCAAGCAAGCACAACAGTGATGTGCTACAAAAACATGGTCCACGCCTCCTACAAAAACCTTAGCAAAAAAAAGGCTGCCCATTCTAAACCAAAAATTACTGCACCTAGCCACATAAAAGAGAGCTGTCACTGCATGAAAACAAAATGTCAACATCCTCTACTCAATCCACAAATCTCCCTTCTCTTCCCAAAATAGGGTCCATCAATGACTCAGGTCACTGCTGCAGGAAAGATGGGCATTCATAACAGCCAGGTCCCGTCTTGCGTTTCCTCAGCACCACAAGCCCTTAGTATCCATGTTTGCCATTTCAGAAAGAATACCTGCATGCTTATGGTCTCAATATTTACAACTGCACAGGAGAGCAGTCCTCCAGCATCAGCCGTTCCAGTTCAGACTATCAGACATTAAACCATCAGCGGATTATTATTTTTTTCAATACTTGGAAAATAATTTAAAAATAGAAACCAAAGTATAAGCAAAACCATAATTCCATCTCACACTGTCATCAATTTAATAGCTCAAGTCCAGGAACCCCTCTCCCTTACCTGACCAGATGCACAAGCTAAGAATCTCCCTGACACCCTCCAGGTTGCAAAAAGAAACTCAGGAAGGTGCATTTCTCCAAGCCCTTTGTCATTATTTCCCAAAGACAGGACAGCATTTTTCGAACCAGGAAAGCACAAGCAATTTGGCACAGACTGTTACAAAACCCTCCTTCTTTTAAGGTCACTCGCTGACAGCTCCACTTAGTAAATTCATCAAAGGGATGCACACGCCTGGTAATACATTGGCTAAGTTCAATGCTCCTGGTCTCCAGTTTCTTCACCCTTGTACCTCACAAGACATGAAAGAGGAAGCAGCTCCTTCCTGCTCAGCTTTCACACATTTGCAAATGTGGTAAAGGCATTATTTGTCCTTCCCCTTGGCCCTCCGAGAAGCAAGCAGTGGAGGTTTGAAAACAGTGGAAGCAGAGCAACAAGCTGGGGTTCAGACACCCTCATATCAGCCATGAAACAATGTCCTACAGCCTGATGATAAAACCACACAGTGCTTGGTACATCCTCGTCTCATGTGGAAGCCTTGGGACAAGGACAGAAGAAAATTCCTTGAAGTTTGAGGGTTTTTCCCCTTTCGTTTTCTGCTGCTGTTGTTAATAAAAACTCCAAAAGACAATGTCTGTTTCTAATGTAGAACAACAGACAACTGGCAAAAACAGATTTCCCACATGCACAATCAATCTCAGAAAAATCAATTAAAAAGATTAAAATTCCCATGACATAAAATTGCCTCAAGAATCATTCACTACGAGTCCTTGCAAGTGAGATTACCAGGCTTGAGTTAGTACTTCCAACACTTCTATACTTCTTTTTGGCAGAGAACATATGAAACTTCAAAGACCTGATTCAGAAATTTAGAAACTACAGTCTGAGTAGGAGTTTAGCTAAACGAGAACAGATAAAATTGCTGCAGTCACACTGATAATTATAGTTACACTAGTATATTTACACAAGCTTTTCTCACTAAATTTCTAAAATGTTTTGTTCTCAGCTTCGTACCTATCTGAGATTTCCCACAATGGATACAGTCAGGTAGAAGACATGTAAAAATTACTTCTGAAATAATCCTCTTTTTCTTTTTGTTATCTTTCTGTTAGGACTTATCATTACAGCAGTACAGTCAAAATCCACTCCAATAACTTGTTTTCCCGGAGGTACACAACTATTTAATTCAAAACCACTCAATATGTGACATCTTCTCTCTAGCAAAGAGAATCACATATGCCAGCATGCTGTTTCACTTGATTTTGGTGTTTGATGAGCACAACCAGCTTTCTAAGCAGGAGACATCAGCATCTGCGCTGATTCTCAGTTCCTTCTTCTGGATTTCAAATCAAAAAAATCCCTGTCTCCTTCACAGACAGGCTTCAGGCTCACAGTGCCAAGTCTCACTGCATCCAAGGATCAGAGGCATCAACCAGAAGGCTTTTAAGGAAATTGAGTATATTACTCACTGCAAGGCCACTGACAAGCTTAAAGTAAAACATTATTTTACTTTAAAGGTGAGCAATGAGTAAGCCTGACCTGCTCAGAAGAGCTTGTGCTACTGAGAAACTCACTGGAGCCACCTTCATCACATTTTGTCTACAAGAAAAGCAGAAAACAAAAAAAAAGCATGAGACCTCAAAGCCTCCTTAGTGTAATTTACATTCTGACTTAACTTCAGAGCTGTCTTATTATTAAAATAGACAAAAGATTTGCCAGTAATTTTAAATATCATGGTAGTTCACAGCTGTGCAACTGCATGTGATGGAGCTCTCTGCTCACAATATCGCTCTCGTATTTAGAGGAAGGGAGTGTCAATCCTAATAAAGACACTGTTCTCACATCTCCATCCTTACAGAATAATGCTGAAGTCTTTGCAAAAAAACTACACGTTCTTCATTCCAGGCATATCAAAAACCACCTGACAAGCAACTCTCAGTCTTCCCCTTTCAGGCCTCCTGAGGTTTTGGATCATTTGTGAAAAAAAATATAAAAGGGGGCAAATGATAGAAAAAAGTCTTATGGAACAAAAATAGAAAAGTGACCAGAATAAAAAAAAACAAAACAGAAGACAAGGACTGAAAAAGCAAAAAGTAGAGAAAAGAGCAATAACTTCAGAATGCCTGAGAATGGACTGCTGTAAAACTGTTCAGGTCTCAAGCTCAAAGTAAAAAAAAAATTCCCCAAATTTTAGGGAATTAAAAAAACCTCTTTAAGTTATTAAGTGACAGAAGTTACCTCTTTAAGTTATCTAGTGACAGAATTAAGCAGGTCACATTTATCAAAGAGAAAATCAAAAGACAACTCAGGCACTAAGTCTATAAATAGCTAAAACAGGAAAATGAGGCTTGATGATAGGAGATACATGTGTTTAGCAGCAGCACACACAATCCAACTTGTAGCTAGCAACCAAGTTTAGAAAAAAAATAAGTGTTAAAGCAAATGAATTTAAGTAACTGAGTTTCTTGAGACCTTGTTATAAATGCAGAAATTACTACACAGTTCCTCTTTAGCCTCTGGTTGATGCTTCCCCAAAACAGTCTCCAATAGCCTTAAAGATCTGCTCAGCTGAGCTTTATAAAGATGCTGATTCCCAACATAAAAAAATCAACCTCAAATAATTGTGTTAAAGAACATCTACTTACAGGTAAAAATTAAAACCCTCCACCACAAAAATTACCAGATGTAGTTTAATGGCTGTGTTAGATAAGATCAGGAGATTATGATAATGGCATCATGTCAACTCAAAATATTTTTAAAAAACAGAAGAGCATATCATGTATCCTGAAAATACGTCAGAAAAGAATGGGAATTAATACCTTGAATAACAGCAAGTACATATGCCTTTTCAGTTACTTGCAACCTGGCATTATTCCCTGAACTCAGATTATTAAGTGGCCATTCCCACAGAAAAGAGATTCAGCCCTTTGGTCAAGAAAAGAGCACAGAGTACCAAGCTACAGCAAAAGCAACTGCTCTTCAGAAGATACTGATCCAGACCATCACAAGCAGAGCCCTTCACATTATGGCAATCTGTGCTTTCCTTCTCAGAAAAAGGAGTAATTGTGCTAAACTTTCCTCAAATAAGCAAAAATTATTAAAACTTAAATCCCACAGTAAGCAGGTATTTTAGTCTTTGCATCACTCACTCAAAGATTTGACATCCTGAGAACACGTAAGCACCCCCACCTTGACATCTTTAAGGATTTATTCTCACACAACACTTGATACATAGGGAGTAATTTCCAGGTGTTTTGTGCCGTCAGCTCTTTACAGCACATTTTTGGCCTTACTACTGCACACCAGAAAGATCAAGCAATGGATATACTTAGGTGTTAACTACCACATGCTCATCTCATGCACTGGAAAGTAAATTTTCATGGAAAACAGAAGAAGGGTTTAGCTGATATCATGGCATGAGGAAGACAAGAGGAGTGAGCAGGCAATGCCACAGAGGGGGAACTTCTCCCTAGCACCAGTATCACGGAGTCGCAACAGCCAACCTCACCACCCAGGGCACTCAAGCTGATAAGGTGAGCACAGGCCCAGCTCATTTAGGCTCAGCTCAGCTTTTCATGGACAATAATCTCCTTTTACCATTAATCTTCCTCTGATTAAAAAAAAAAAAAGAAGTATTACAAAGAAAAATTCATAAAAGATCTGCACCTTCTTCAGCTTATATCAGCTTAATTACCAGAATGTTTCCAATAGTCTGAGAGTAAAACAAGTGTCTGTTCAGCAGAGTCCTCAAGCCATCCTGCCATGAAGTCCTGCAGCAAGCTAGTAGAGGTAGATGAAAGTGATGAAAAATTTCTCTCCACTAGTTCAGTCTCAGTTTTCAGATGGACTCTGAAAAATGAGGCATGTCCCATCTGCTCCTGAACAAACCACCAGCTGCCTGAGCTCTCCCCACAGCTGCTACAGCAGAGCAAACCTCCCCTGAGGCCTCATTCTCTCCAGAGCAGTCTACTCTTTTGATAGACTCTCCCTCACTACACTGAACACACACACATCAACTCCAGCCACACTTGGCAGGGCAGGTGGGGAGATCTAAATGGGCAAAGAGCTGTGCCACAATGAATCTCAGGGTGAGAAGAATCAGGGAAGCAGTAGCACTATCTAACAACCTGCTGTAATTAACAAAAAGCAGCAGGAAGCATTGAAAAGGCAAGAGTGGTTTCAAGGGTGTATGAGAGCCTGTACAGAACTACGTGAAAGATGAATGGGTTAGCAAGGCAGTTAAAACAAGATTAAAGAGCAGAGTCTGTTTAGCCTGGAGAAAAGATGTCCGAGAGAGGTGATATTATCAGTGCTCATAAATATCTAAGTGCTTTTCCAGGAAAAAAAACCATAAAATATATTCAACATTTCTACACAAAAGAGAGGGTTGAGCACTTGTAAACTCTTCATTTTTAACAGCTGTACAAGTGAGATTATAGGAACTCCTATACTTCAACATTCTCAGTGAAATATCTGAAATCCACATCTCAAACATAAAAAAATTAAGAAATTCTTTAAAGATTATCTTCCCAGTCATTTAACCACAAGCTCCAGGAAACTTTCAAGTTTAAAAGACAGGTGAATCCACTCACAATGCAGATAGTCCCACTTCAAACAGCAGAAACATGGTTCAGGAAGAACATACCTAACAGCCACAATAACTGCAGGGCAAGTTCCCACCATTGGAGTGGAGAGGATGGGGCCCACCAGGTCCTAAAAGGCTGGGTCAGCAGTTTGGGGCTGTTGCTGGCCAGCCGGGGGCCGCAGGACATGCTTTGAAATGGGATCAGCAAAGCCTGAGCTTCTTTGCTCTCTTCCACCACTGCAGGATAAGCTCCCATCGTGTGTTCAGCAACGTGATAGGCTCTGCAGCTGCAGCATCTCTTCTTGCTCCACTTGTGTGATTGCACTACCTCCCACTGCACAGAACTGACCACAAGCACACCCACTACAATGTAAGCTGTCGAATCCAACACCAATAAAACACATGCAAATACTAGCATGAGAATACAGGCCAAGAAAGCAGAGGTGTTTTGGGACTTTCAGAGAATTGGTTTTGGTAAGATCATGCTCTACATAACTCAGAAAGATCTCAAACAATGAAATTTGTGAGCGGAAAAAATAGTTTCATACCACCAAAACATAGAGAAGAATCATGCCAAAGAGTGAGGTAATTAAGGTGGAGTTCTGACTACTAACAAAAAGGGTAGATTTAGGCTGAATATAATAAGTTTTTTGCAGTCAGGGTGGTGAAATACTGGACTGAGTTGCCCAGAGAGGTTGTGGATACCCCCTTCCTGGAGGTGTTTAAGGCCAGCTGGAGCAACCTGATCTAGTGGGAGGTGTCCCTGCCGATGGCAGGAGGCTTGGAACTAGATGTTCTTCGAGGTCCTTCCCAACCCAAACCATTCTATGATTCTATAACTCTATGAATTGTTGGAATACAGAAATTATAGAATATTTGATGACACTTATTCACTGATTTCATTTGACTGAAAGCAGGTGTTGGGAAAGGATTTCCTGTGCCTTTTTGCAGTTCATTAGACACATTTTTTTTCATTTTGCTTTTAAAAAGATGCATTTCATCTCCAAATGCCAGTAGGTGCTCCTAGGCTTAAAATAAGACAAAGAGGAAGTCTGTCTGCAACTTAAACAGCACTTCCTTTGACATTGCCTCTCTTCTTTCCTAAGTCTGCAGAAGCATCTTTGAACCTTAAATTAAAACTGAATCTCAAGTCTGGAATGGTTACTCAAGATTACAATTACAGTGCAATCCATAAATTGAAATACTAATTTAATCTTTTTAAAACATGCATAAATAAATAAAGCTTCCCCTATTTTACAGGGCAGAACTCTATGATGAAAATCAGGAAAATCCCATGTGTAACAGTTAATGAGGAAGAACAGAAGCATACCTTTCAAAAAGGAGCAACAAAGGCATTCAGCAGTCCATGGACAAAAGGAGAGAAATTAAACAAATTTTAAAAGAATGGCCTGCTGAACCAGGTGTATATGATGAATCTCGGTGAACTCCATGGGAACTAATGACATCATTCCCACAGGAACAGGCTAGGTCAGCACAACAGCAAAAGTTAAGTTTTATCCCTATAGCAACATAACATTTTCAGGTTTCTTCTATTCCATTGTGTCATTCTCCTGCGCTACTGGCTTACAGAAAATCAATTAAATAATTTTTATATGAAGAAAATGCAATTCAATATTCTGTGTAATATCCCTGCTCAAGTTAAACCATCACAGTAATCACAAAAGGCCCTTGTGAAGGGAAGAAAAACTCATAAAAGCAATGAATTTTCTCTTCCAAGAACAGCACAGCAATTAATACAACATTCACTTTTCTTTTAAACCACCAAGATCTCCCTCAAAAAATCCATTTTCATTCTACTTCAATTAAACTTCAAAATCCTTGGCTGTTTAACTGCATACCTGCCAATTCAAAGTGGACAGAAAACATTAACAGACTGATATCAAAAGTGCTTCAGAGAACAGTGATGTGCTCTTTTTCCATGCTTTGGATGGCACAATATGCCTCTTTGCCAAGGGGATCAACGTAAGATGTTCCTTTCGGGACTGGAGCTCCTCGTCGTTCCTAAGCAACACATTTGCATAAGCTGAAGGAGCAAAGAAAAATGCTTTTCACATCATTTACTGGCCTGCTCGATTAAAGTAAAAGACAGGAGAAAGGAAACAGCAGCTGACAGTCCTTTCTGCAACAGATTTGACATACTGTAAAGCTTTCAAAAATACATCTGTGATTGGAATAAAAAAAAAGGCTCAAGAAGAGAAAAAGAGAAAACAAAAATTCCAGCACTGAATCATCACATCCCAGTACCAAAGCAAGTCTCAGAAGAATGGAAACAATAGGATGGAAACAATTAATTTAGTATTAGACTCCTATGTGGCAATGTGGCTCTCATTAACTGCTCTGCCTCGCTATTGGAGAGGTACAGGAGGTGAAGTTGCCTCCAAGAGCAGCACAGATCTAGAGTAAAATGTAAGGCTAATATGCAGAAAATTATTTTTCTAAAGAAAAACTCAACTTCTTAAACTAAAAGCCTTTTGTGTTCAGTTATGTGAATTTTTCATGCAACCTGCCCAGCTTCTGTCCCCTGAAAGGAAACATCACAACAAAAACCCATCACCTCTTCACACAAGCAATACCTACACTGTAACAGTGCAACCAAGATTCAAGCACTTGATGCTCTACCAGACTTACCACCTTGAAAATTAAATTCTTGGCAGTACTGGATACCTCAGTCAGTGTCACTGACGCTAAAAGACAGGCTTTTCATGAGTCAGTACTGTGTCTCCCTCCCACAAGATAATGAAGGTCAGGAGGACACTGCTGCTAACAATGTTGTCATGCAGGGCTTGCTGACACAGTGACCACCAGCACTCAGATGACAATGGGTCATGCCTGTCAAGTAACTGCAGGCATTCCCTTTCCAATGTCCTGAATGAATTCAAGACCTGAAGCCTCTCCTATTATCACAACTGGAACTCCGAATCTCTTTCTACAAAACCTATACCAAGACTGGTGAGCCACAGTAGGACACAACTGCCTTTCCTTATGCCTGCCACCAGATGCAGGGCTACTAGGTACTCAGTTTTAAAGCATCAGTAAGAAAACTCTCTCACAACTGGAGAACGCCATGTAAGCCTAGCACTCCTGTATCACAGTAGAAGGCTGGAGTGACTATATTCTCGTTTGTGAGTTAGCACAAGAGGGGGTTTGTCTTTTCCTGCTGCATTGACAGCCATCAGAAGCACACAGATGAGCACATACTAATTCTAAAGCAGTAACAACTGCAGAGGACAACACAGCAGACAAACACAGCCTGGCTACTACTCTGCATTTACAGCATCATTCCAAATCTTCAAGCTCTGTAATAGAGATGCAGCTTCCTGATGATAAAATGCTATCCCCATGCAGGAATCTCACGCACGCACTTCCAAAATGGGAAACTGATTCAGATCAACCCCACTCATTTTATTTGATAATCCATTTATGATGATGTTGGAGAAACCTAACTCTGCAAAGTTTGCCCCAAAGGAATCCCACACTCATGAACAAGGAGGGAGGGCAGCTCAGTCTGCAGCATGCCACCCCCTGCAATGGCACTTGTGCTACAAGAAGAATTCACAGATGGGTTTTACTGAGGCCGTTTGATCTGTGTGCTAAAGCCCATAGCCCAAGATACAAATTGTCAATATGAAATCATCTGCTATTGCTGGGGCTATACAGGCTGAGGAGGTTTGTGCTGACTTACAAATTCAGTCTTACAGAGCTCAGTCAATATGGGAAAAAAAAAAATCAACCCTAAACTTATTCACCAACTAAAAACCCTTCTTCTGTATTTGGCCCCTCTTCAGACTGTAACAAAGTTAAAGATTGAACTGCTGTCTCATTCTAGGTTAGGTGTGTTGAGATCTGTTTTGCTACACTTACCAGCCTCACCCCTTTAATAGACCCTGATACAACATTTTTGAGTTCTACCAGCCACAACCTAAATTTTGCTTATCCTTCAGCTTCCAGTTCTTTCATCTTATTACTTCTTGATAAACCTCTTCCCTCTCTTTCTTACATTCTTTTCCTTTCACCCAGTCCACTCCTCCCTCCCTTCCCCTGTTGCTTAACCTTCTTGTTTTGCTGCTTTGGACATCTAGCTGTGCCACTGTTATTCCTGCAGCTGTCCCCAGTGCACATTTCTTCCATAACTTGTTTCTGATTCTTTCTGCTGCTGCATGGGAGTGTTCAGAACCAATGCTGCACAGCTTTGCTTTGGGGAAGTCTGAAGTTTAACACTGAGCACATGGCATGCCCAGCAGTTGTGAAAAACTCTCATTTCTCAGCAAAGGTAAGATTCCCAGCGTAAGGATTCTGAAGAGAACAAGGAAGGAAAGGGCGAGGAAAATAGCCACCCAAGAGAGAAGAGCAGAAAGCAAGAGCACATGGAGTTAGCCTGCCATTGATCAAGTAGAACACCATCCAGGAACAGATTGCTCATGCTCAAGCCCATTCGCATGGGTTTGGTTGGGTGTCCTTTGTGTTTAGTGGGGGAGGATAGCTGTCACTTTAATCAAAAAGAGCATACCTGTGTGCTTACACTGAAGAGAGCAGCGGATGATGCACTGAGCACCCTGTCTGTCACATTACAAGTAAGCGAGATAAGCCACAAAGGCGGAAAGACATGAGTCTGGAGTCTTCAGATTTCAATCTAAGCAATAATGAGATTCCTCAGCCTTAGACAAACTGTTTATTTAAGCATGTGAGTTCTTGAAATACATTTGCATCTGGCCAGACTGGAAAGAAAGAACAGTCTTCTCGGGGGAGGAGGACAGCACTCTCTTCCTCAGCCCAGTCATGGCTGCTGAAGCATCAGTCTCCTCACTTCTCACTTCTTGGAGTGGTCCAGCGGTCAGGCAGCAACCTCCACCCAGACAGGGGTAGCCCCTTCATTCTCCTTTCCTATATGCCTCCATATTCACACCCAGCTCTGTTTTACAGCTTATGCTTCCATGGCAGGCATTCATTATATCCAGCAGTTTTTCTCAATGCAAACCTGCAGGTAAAGCTCTGGCTCTGGCACTGACTTGTTTTAAGTTTAAAAAGCGAACAAAGGCTTCAGTAAAAATTACTCTTCAAAACAGAGGCTGTGCCAATCCCATTCCTTCCATCTGCCTGAAAGCACTTACTAAAATGGGCAGTACAACTCCCCCAACTTTCACTGAAGCAAAAAAAGCATACTGCTTTATCTGAAAAATAAACAGAATATATTTTAGGCAAATTAGCACTATTCGTGGTTAAAGGCAGCTTTTTATTTCATAGTCAATTCAGTTCCAGTATTATGTACTTTTCTGCAAAATTACACTATTTTAAAAGTCTTCAGAAGCTCTTTAAAAATGTACCTTTTTTTACCTTTTTTAAAAACACATCAGGAAATACTGCAATTAAGGAACTGCAGTAGGAGAAGGAGGAAAGAGCAAGTAGGTTTCAATTTCTTAAGCTTTCTTTTTCCTCTAAATGAACTCATCATCATAATTTTACACAATACATGAAAATATGTGGTTTCAGTGAAAATATATTAAAAGCTTTACTTATGGTATCACTTGACAAGCATTTGCATTTATCTTGAGCAACATGTCGTGACAGCTTACCAGAACTTTACATCCAGAACATATCACTCAGTACAATGTCATCATTGATTTACTGTGAATCCTCTTAAAATAATTAGAGCTATACTTAAAGAAGACTATAAATCAAGTTCAGGACTACATCACTTCCATTATCTACCAACAAAGTGCCCATGTCTCTATTGGAACATGTGTAATTTAAAGAGACATACAACAGTATCCCATTTTTACCTAGACCGTGGAAACAAAGCTCCTGCATACATGTATAGTGCATACAAGTAATCACCTCTGAAAGCTCTTTATGCCATTTACACAGCCGGAGCCACTATTTAGCATTTCAACCCAAGACTCATTTCCTAACACAAAACCACACCTCTGGTTTTTAAATCTGGGTATTTGTTTCCAAAACCGAAAGCACCACTCAATTCTTTTACCTTATGCTTACTATGCTATTCATTCATAAGAACATTACCGAGACTCAACCTTTGCTAATCGTTTGTAGGGAGTGTCTGCAATTCTAGTAAACAATCTAGTAAGCACTAAGTCTACATGCTGTCTGAAGTCTTAAGAATCCTTTTGGTGGAGGGAGGAAAA
The DNA here is from genome assembly GCA_013400935.1 of Turnix velox. Classification (NCBI taxonomy): domain Eukaryota; kingdom Metazoa; phylum Chordata; class Aves; order Charadriiformes; family Turnicidae; genus Turnix; species Turnix velox. Next base: position 79,453 of record VZTY01010372.1, on the reverse strand, counting down.
GGGGAATGTCATTTTTTTGCTCCAAATGAGTAATCCTTGGCTTGACCAAATCTTTGATCATTCTACTATCAACATTTCCTAAAAAGCAGACCTCTGGAAAGACCACTGCAAGAGGCTTGCTCAGAGACACACAAAAATCTCCAAATACTTGGTCCCAGCACAGAGAAATCATGCAATTTCACTCCAGGAGTGTTTTGTGCTTTTTAAACCATGAGCAGTCACAAGCCAGGAAGGCTTGGAGAGCTGGTCTCTCTCCCGAGCAACACCAGACATCTCTCATCTCTGCAGCCCACAACCTTAAATCACCTCTCTCCACAATGGCACTTCTATAGAAAGGTTACATGGCTATAAATTCAGACTTCTGCCAGACCCATGTTTACTACCATCTTAATTTTTACAGTTCAAAGTCAGAAACTGACACTTCCCTGCCCCCCCTGCAAAAGAATGAACTGTCTGAAAATAGGATTTGCACCACATTGCCCATATTTATGAATGCATATACCTTTACATCCAGGGCCAAGGTAGAGAGCAAACAATACATCCTGACACAGAGAAGATCTTAGAAGTCCTATGAGGAAAAACAAGCTTCAGGGATTTTTGAGAGTGTGTTCTTGAGAGATAAGAAACAGTTACCCAAAAGATTATTTACAACACTTTTGCTGCCAAGAGACAGATTTTTTTCTGCTGTTTTTCACCCTTTGCCTTCCTTTAGTAAGTCTCAGAGATGCATCATGTATTAATTTCACCACTACAAAGGCAGGTGATGTGTATTAATGATATTATGCTGAAAGAAAGCAAATCAATACATGCTCTCAGTTATCAGTATTACTAAGCAAAGTGTACCCAAGCCCTACAAATGTCAGTTTCTAAGGGCAGATGTATAGCAAAAAAGCATCCTAAACTGATGTCCATACACTAAAATCTAAGCATTGCTGCTAGTTCCCAGTAAGTTTTTATAGGTATATAGCCACATTTCACCATGTTGAAATGTCCTTATTTCATATTACTATGTCAGATCTGCACATACGCACACAATAACAAAAGGAGAAATACATGTGAGTTTCAATTGTTATGCATTCTAATAACACTGTAACCAAAAACTAACAACATGCCCTACAAGAGTAGGGTCTGCCAGAGGACACTTGCAACAAATTATGTATTCTAGATATCAATAGTTTCCAAGCCCGTTATATTTAATGCCCTCTCTCTGTATGATCCAACTGAATGTCCAAATTGAAGCTCAGGTCTGTTTAAATGAATCACATTCCCAAGAGCAGGCACGGATTCACCCAAACCACTTCACTGGTCATACATGCTTGGTTTGCATCAAGCTCCTGCAGCATCCCTAGGTAAACAAGCACTTAATTTGGTTCAAGAATAATTGCTTGTAAAGTTAGGGCTTGCCATAGTAACTATGGCTATTTAAAAATATATAAACAATAAAAATTCAGAAAGTCACAGTGCTACTGTTTCAAGAAGTGAAGTCAATCATATAGTCAACTTCTAATTAACTGTAATATAACACACTGCCCAACATTAAAGTTTACTTGACACAGCACAGGAACTACATGAAGAACACAGAGCAATGGTTGTAAAAAGAGATTATCTTAATGCACATATAAAATATGTGTGAAAATAATGCAAAAGTTAATTTTCTGTTATATAGCACTACAAGAAGTTCTATCAGCTTTCAGGCAAAAGGATGAAAAAAATAAATTAAATAAAAGGAGCTTTGTGGGGATTTCTTGTTCCCTCTTTTTGTTCCAACTTTGCAGCTCAAATCCAATCAGCCTGAAGCTTTCACCTCAGCCTATCTTGTAAATCTTTGCGAATGAAAAATAGAAATTGGATGATTCTGTGAAGAGGGTTATGACAACAGTGTGAAATCTCCTCCTGGGAAAAAGATACCTTCCAAGGCATCTCTCTCAAAGAATATATAAACAAAGCCCTAATCAAAATTTAAGGAATATAACAGCAAACTTTTAACACAAAACACACTGCTGGACCAGGTATCTGTTAATTATTTAATTACACTTTAAAGTCTCAGTAATGAGTCAAGAGGATTTTTGTGTTCAAGCCCTGAGGCCAATTTGCACCTAAGGCAAACTCAAGAAACAAGAAATTTGTTAATGAATGCTTTGGATACTGTAGACAAAAAAGCCAGTACTCTTTTAGTGTTATAATCCACACAGTCTTGACTGATTGTGGAACATCCCTTTATAGCATGGAACTATTTTTTGAAACAACTTATGTAATTCAGCTCCTCTTTGGTTTAAATACTGCTATATCTATTAATTGAGGATTCCAAAATTAACTTTTAATTGCTGAATACATACAAAACATCACTCTGTTCTCTTCAGCCCAATGTACAGTTTTACCCATCTTCACTGGAGCAATTTGCAAGGTTTCTGGATTATTTTTCTAAGATTTCAAGAGGTTTATTCTCAAAATGAATATATAAATAAATTAGGTGAAGCAACCTGAAAACCACAAAGTACAACTGAGCTATTTCATCAATTACTGTCCCTTAAAATAAAAAACAAACACCAACCAAACAAAAAACCTCTAAGCTGTTGCAGAGAAAGACATTTCTAAGAGAGCAAGCCAAACAAGATTTGATGATACTGGAACTAAGCCTTCCTGCTCTACCCCAGTGCTGTAGAGACAACTTCCAAATTCCTCCTCTACCTCCCTCCCTGCAGCTACAGAGACACTGGCTGCCTACACCAGCCAGACTTCACAGACCAGTTGTCTGGGAACACTTAAAAGAAATCTGTACACTAAATCAAGAGGAGCCCTCTCTTTAAAAAGCTAAAGTGGGACTTAGATAAAGCCAAGAATCAGAACACTGAAGTAAGGACTAACAATGCATTTTCCATAAATAAAGCTCAGAGATACTCTGCCTCAGCATGGAACAGTTTGTATAAGTGCAATAATATAAACATAAACCAGAGATCACAGAATTGCATTCCAGTATTATTATAAGTTTCACTTTGAAAAACACTCCAGCCAGCAACACTGTATCTGTACACGTTCAGTATCTTTATGGTAATAAAGTTATGGCAAATAAGTAACTGGAATGCAATAAGGATTGGAGCTGCTTATTAGCCTAAGCTTTCAATTTCCCACAGTTTACAGCAAAGCACGGTATGACCTACTAATTAAGCAGGAATTCCCACAAACAGCTTTCCTTCAACGCAAGTTCTCCAGCTACCACTTCAGGCTACAACCCACAAAGGCAACTTCCTCCCAACAGTTTGCCTGGCACAACAAAACATTTACATGTCTAAATACTACCCAAACCTGTCATCAAACGGCGCAGGAATAAAATATCAAAGAAACGAGAGCCGACTGAAAGGTGAAGTCGGTTGGCAGAGCTGCTGATTGACTGCAGGGATGATCACCTTCCAAATGGAGCACCTCTCCTATAAGGACAGGCGGAGAGAATTTGGGTTGTTCATCCTGGAGAAGCCTCTGGAGAGGCTTTATACAAGCTTTTCAGTACCTGAAAGGTGACTACAAGAAAGCGGAGGAGAAACTTTTAAAAGTTCACATTAGTAACACGCTAAGGGGCAATGGCTTCAAAATCATAGAGGATAGATTTAGATTAGATGACAGAAAAATTTTTTTCACTTTGAGAGTGGCAAGACACTGGAACAAAGATTGCCCAGAGAAGCTGTGGAAGCTCCATCCCTGGATGTGCTCAAGGTCAGGCTGGATGGGGCTCTGAGTAACCTGGTCTAATAGGAGTTATCCCTGTCAATGTCAGGAGAGGTGAAACTGGATGATTTTTAAGCTCTCTTCCAACCTAAACCATAAGCGCATTTCTGTGTTTCTTTGGTGTTCAGAGAGAGGGATAGATCAGACCATCCATCCAGTGAGTTTCCTGGTTACATTTCCACCAAAACACAGCTATTTCAACAGGATAAAAGTCAGCTTCCTCAGGAGGAAGTTAACCCCGTGTCCTCGGCCGGATCATCCCCCTTCCTTCACCTGAAGAGCGGGACAAACTTCCACGGGTCTTTTTTACTTTTCATTCACCCCCTCCCTATCCCAGACAGCCTCATGAAGCAGACCCTCCGTACGGGCTAAAAATTAACTTGGAGGCTAATTAACTTCTTGATTAATTCCCTCCCCTGGCTTTTTCGCCCGCCACGGGGGAGGCGCCGAGACGCCTCACAAGCCGCCTTCGCCGCCACCGTCTCTGAGGCGACGCCCGGCACCGGCCCGGCCCGGCCCTGGGGAGGCCCCGCAACCTCCGCCGCGGGGCGCGTTGCGGGGCCTCTCCGGAGCTGGGTCAGCGATTCGTCCAGCGCCTCAGAGAAAGCGCCTACAAACAGAGAGGGAAGGGGGTGAATCCGCCGCCTCAGGGACGGGCAGGCCGCTTCGGGCCCGGGGACGCACTGCTCACCCGCTGGACGTCGGCTCGGGAGGAGTCCCGTCTTGTCTGTCCGTCTGTCCGGGAACTTCCCTCGGCTCGTCTTGACTTGGCTTGGCCCGGCTTGGGCACGGTTCGGCGCGGCGCGGCCCGTCCGCCGCCGCCGAGGGTCGCGGTGGGCCCGACGGCTCCCGCACCCTGGGCCGCGCCTGGCGGGGAGTTTCCTGCCTGAGTCACTTCAACCGGGAGCTACGCAGGGAAACACCCTTCCTGCCGCCCCAGCTCCTCCTCCTCCTCCCGCCTCATCCCAAACCTGCCGCCCCCTTCCCTCCCCACCAGGCTCCGGCTCCTCCTCCTTCTCCTGCCGGAGAGCCCCGATTCCCTCCGGCGCCACCATCCGTGAGAGTCTCCCGTCCGCCCCTTGGAAAACCGGCGCCCCAGCGTTAGTGTTATTTACTTTCTCCCGCTGTAGAATTCTGGCTGGATGGCGAAGGAAAGAGCCCAGAAGGTCCTAACCTGGAAGCAGCAAAGGGTATCCCATAGAAAATTCCCTTTAGGACGTCCTCTAGAGGGTGCACACGGATCCCCTTTTCTTAAGGGAAATGCGGCTCACCGTTGAAACTAACCAGAGGGAAAAAACCCACGGAGACTGTTTTCCCCTTGTTGACAGCCTCCCACTTATATTTTCCTGTAAGAACATAACGTGTATAGTCCCGAGAGATCTTCCAGTACATTAAGGGGTCTACAAGAAGGCTGGGAAGGGATTGTTTACGAGGTTGTTTATTAGGACGAGGGGTAACACTTTTAAACTGAAAGAGGGAGATTTGGGTTAGCTATAAGGAAGAAATTCTTTACTGTGAGGGTGGCGAGGTACTGGAACAGGTTGACAGAGAAGCTGTGGATGCCCCATCCCTGGAGGTGTTCAAGACGAGGCTGGAGGGGCTTTGAACGACCTGGTCTAATGGGAGGTGTCCCAGCCCATGGCAGGGTTTGGGAACCAGATGATCTTTAAGGTCCCTTCCAGTCCAAACTATTCTATGATTCTATTACTTGCTCATTTTAAACTTTGCTTACCTTTTCCAGGGAGTGCTCTCCCATTTCGAGCTCTGATTTTTCTATTATTTCTTAAAGATTTATCTAGCAAGCTTGATGCTGCACCACAAAGTGAAACTGCCAGCACTTTTCTGTTAAAGTCCGTCAAAATTGCTCCTTCCTTCCCCTATTTTCTGGCAGACGGAATTCACAAACCTACTATATGTAGGGATTACAGTCAGATGAGTGCATGTGAAACTCCAAACAATTTTCTCTCTGTTTGCTTGTATTTGTCTGATTTAATGTACCCAGCATTTTATTTACTCTTGCAAATCCCCTCCAATCATCGTCAAACTACACAACAGGGTTGCAGCAAGCAATTTTGTGTCTCTGCTTTCAACAGCTGTTAGTGGGACACAGTGCTATTAATGACTCTTGTGCTGAGAACAGAATAATTAGTCCTGTACTTCATCTGTTGTGGGGTTTTTTTCCCCCAACAAATTTCCACTGTATCTAATTTCCTTAAATAGCTTTTTTGTAATAGCACAGTCCAAAAAGCCTTTGGAAAGGTTTATGAACCTTGGGTATGAATTGCTAAACCCCTTCATTCTCATTATTTCAAGTAGTCTGTGATCCAATTATTCCAGCCATTCCATATCATCAAGAATTCCCAGAGCTAGTGGAGAATTACACATAATTTCAAAATGTTATTATTACCATTTCATCATATCATGGGCGCATCTTCACAGACGTATTTTTCTCAGTGCTGCAGTACAATCTTTTCTGTTAAGCAATTTCTTTTCTAGGATGTGGCTGTTTATCCTTCTCTGTTTGCATATATTCATAAGCATTTTCAGTACATATACCAAATTAATAAATTTCCCCCATCACAGCTCCTTATTGCTCAGCCAAAATTTTCTAACACAATCAAAGATGGATGCTTTGATTTGTAACACTACAATCTATCCCATGTCCTTTCCATAGAATCACAGAATGTGTTGAGTTGGAAGGGACCTTCAAAGGCCATCTAGTCCAGTAAACAGGGAGATCTTGCACTAGATCAGGTGGCTCAGAGCCTCATCCAGCCTGGCCTTGAATGCCTCTAGGGATGGGGCCTCCACCACCACTCTGGGCAACCTGTTCCACTGCTTCACCACCCTCATAGTGAAGAACTTTTCCTAATGTCTAACCTAAACCTGCCCTGCCCCATTTTAAAACCATTGCCCCTTTCTATTAATTACTACATGCCCTAGCAAACAGTGCCTCCCCAATTTTCTTGTAGACCCTTTTTGAAACACAAACACTGCTTGGGGCAATGACCCCTCTAAAGTAAAGAACAACTCACCTTTGTAATACAGGATTGGTATTGTTTCCTTGTCCTGGGTAGGTGCAAATTTAGGACAGCCTTGTCTTAATGGGGCCACTTGGCTGACACAAGCAGTGAGACCTGTTATCAAGCCCTGGCAGAACAGCAAGAACAAGAAACTTGCTCCAAGCAAAGGCAAAAACCCATAGTGAGCTCTGTTCAACAACAGCCTGACTCATGGACAGGTGATGCTTTGCAGCACTGCTGTATGAAGTTGTCACTGCAGCTCTCCCTCCTTGCCAAAAGCCACCTGGTGCCAGAAGCAGCTGCTTTGTGTGAAAGCAAGACTCTGTCAACTGGTGCTGTGCCACGATGACAGCTCATCCCAAATATTGGCTGGTGCCCCAGATCTCACTGTGCTCCTTCTAAAGTAATTGAGTGGGTGAAGAAGTGACTTCCCCACTGTTGGATCAATCTGCTCTTTACTGACTTTCCCATGCTCAAGTTTAGTTACCCATAAGGTCAGAAAAAAAACCCAACATACGGATGATATGCAGCTAGTCAAGATTCGTGCTCCCTTCTGATTATTTGATACTGGAATTAGAGCACAATCACATTTTATCACCTGGGTGTCTATGTTCTCATGTAACATGAGGCATGTTTATCATGAACATCACCCCATTCCAGCTGCCTGACTTAATTCTGTAATGCCCCCATGACTCCCTGCTCTTTCCCTTTTTGTGCATTTTCCTTTTTGTGACAGCGCTTGGTTAAAGGGGTACAGCAGGTCTCCATGACCTGCTTCTTCCTCTACTGCATCCACCCTTCTTAATTACCCTTGCCACACTGAATGCGAGCCTTGTGGACCTAGCTAAAGACAGATGTGTCTACACATTCCTGATCAAGCCATTAACTGATCTCCTATCCACAGAAAGATTAGTGTGGTTTTTATGAGGCTAGTGGATCTCTTGTGTAATAGTTATTTATCCCTGATATTTAACCCATGCCTTTCAGCAATCTTTAGTGAGATCAATAAGGCTAATTAATCATGCTCCTGGTAATTTATGTACCTTACACCTATACCTGATGAAGATCAGATAACAAGCCTAATGCAATTGCCTGAAGATGAGCTAAAGCCTTTGTTCAAGACACTGCTAGACATAGACACCCATGAGTCTACTTCCTGAATTCCAGCTGGCTTTATTTTCCATTTCTTTCTTTTTGTTTAATTGAAAACAGCCAGGATCTGAAAAACAGGGAAATATAAAAGGCAGGCACTACAAGAAGTGCATATAGTTTATATTTGTAGCCATGTAGTTTGTAGCTCCACAGACTATACTAACTGTAGTTATATAGTTTATCCAAAGTAAATGGAAGAAAACTTTCTGTAGGAGCCCCCAAGGAATCCACGGAAAAGTTCTATTCCACAGCAGCCTGAGAACTTCAATGGAAATCCTGTGGTCCTGCCATGAGGTGTCTGCTACGTTTAAGATGCTGCTGCTCTCTGCATTTGCACCATTCCACTCAGATATTTTAGTGATACTAAGCTTAATAGGGTATTTAGTTATTAATTTAATAGTTTTTACCTGCTGAGGCCACAGAGTTCTCTTCATCCTCAGAAAAGAGGTAAGGCAGCCCAGGAAGCTATCATGACATGACACAGAGAGACACTCATGAAGCCCTGACAGCCAATGGCTACAGTGACCCCAAGAACAGGATATCATGCAGAACTGTGAAGAAAGAAAGTAATCGACTATAAATCACTTCAAAAATTAAATCCACTCCCTGGCAATTTATCAGCCACCTGTCCATACCCTATAGGACCAGACAAAATTTTTCACGAATCAGCACAGACTTCATTTTGTGTCAGACTTGGCTAACAGTTTAAAGCACAGGAAGGCTATGGAGAGATTATATGCTTTCACACTATAAATAGCAAACTTTTCATTCTAGCTCTCGGGAAGAGACAGACACCTACATGAAGTGCACAGAACCTGGAAGAGTTTAAGCAGAAGACACCAAGTAGAAGGCAGCAACTGTCTCGGAGGTCTCAGTGAGCAGCCAGCTCAGAAAGCAAGAACCTGCCCGTAGCAAGGAAGCCTGGCCAGCCATGTTAACTCCTACCATCACCACAGCCAGGAGCTCTCTGCTTCACAAGGCTTCATGCAGACACAAAGTGATCTGTCCCTACCTTCAGGAAAAGCTAAATTCCTGTCCCTCAGAGCACATGTGCCATCACAGGCACAGCTGCCAACAGCAGGCATGCTGCAACATTCATAAATACCCATTGGCACCTGAGGTAATGTGCACTTCTCTAGTTCCCATTTCCTTCCTAGTGCTAAATGCCCCTGTTTCAAACAGATCTGAGCAAGCAGGATTTCCTAGTTCTACTTTCCACTTTCCCACAATGCTAAACAAATGTTCTGTCACTAACTCAGGAGGGATTTAACTCTGTAAAAATGCATCCTTCTTCCCCCAGCCCTTCTTTCCAAGAATGCAACATGTGACAGACAGACTTGAACAAGCATTAAATCTCTTCTTGATTCTGATATTCATGGCATTCATTTTGTTTATGTAGGATAACAGAACAGAAAGTAGGGCACCTACGTTAGCCAATTACCCCACTTACTCTCCATTCCAGCCCCTCTAATGCTGGGAATTTTATTAGCTACCCAGACCTCAAGACCTACAATCCCTCTCCTGCAATAAATGCACAGAGCAGCAACAAACCTCTGCAGAATCCAGAAAATACAAACTGCATTGGTGAGGAGAGGCTCTTCTTTAACCATGCAAAAAAGTCTAAGAAGAAAGCTGGAAAATTAATAAATCTCTATAGTTACTAAAAGCACATCAGGAGGATTTAATTTTTATATTATTAATCTTTCATCTAAGCTACCATGGCAACCATGCAACCGTCAACTAGTTGCTTACTGTTAAATATCAATGAACCCAGTGGTTAATTAGGGGTTATTCAATCTGAAAAGCAAAGAAAGCATTAGAGAATTTACTAAATCTGTACTAAAATGTGGCTCAGAGATTATAGAAGCCCATAGGAAGGAAAAAGATAAGGAAGAAAAGTACTGAGCAAGATAGATAAGGGCTCCTGTGCTGCAACTTCTACAAGAGTGAACCCAGAAGTTAAAAAGAACACAAAAAAATGGAGCAAACAAAGCATGGGTTGGTACTGTGACAGCAGCCAATAATGAAGTGTGTTCTTTTCCAAAAAACTTTAGACATCACATCTTGCTATTAATATTATAATCTCCTCTAATACCACTTAACCAAATCCTTACTTTTAAGCACCTAGACTCATGCCTACTGTTTCATCCACATCAGCACTTATAAAATCATTTAAGAACTTATTCTCAGGTTTCAAAAAGCCAAGCAGGCCTTTTTCCAACACAGTATAAAATAAAAGAATATGCCTGAATCCAGGATGCAAACAGTTTTATCTCTTCCCAGTTTTAAGTTTTCTAGGATCAAAATAATGTAGCTATGGCTATAGATCTCATTCATTTTCTTCTCCTAGTGTAATTCATCAAAACATCTTCCCCATAATAAAGAAATACTTTTTTAAACTATAAAGCCATGAGCTTGGAAAGACATCAACTAAACAAAAAAATTTCCCTTGACAATTTAAAATCTGCCACCTAGTGGGATTTCTCATAAATATGGTTTTAACTGAGAAGATTCCTCTTTATAAGCTTACAAAGTTCAGTTTGTACATGCTTTTACTTTGAGTAGACACAACAATTTATAAAATAAGACTGATGAGGTACCAGAATAGGTTGCCCAGGGAAGTGGTGGAGGCCCCATGCCTGGAGGCATTCAAGGCCAGGTTTGATGAGGCTCTGAGCAACCAGATCTAGTGCAAGATGTCCCTGCTTGCAGTACAGGGGTTGGACTAGATAACCTTGGAATGTCCCTTACAATTAAGTGCATTCTATGGCTCTACAACAGAACTCCCTTTAATCTACACACACATGCATTAAAGGCCTTCTGAGATCTCTGCTTTTGCTTACTTTAAATTCCAAAAGTGCGAGTAAAGCATACTTAAATGCTTGGTCTGCTCCATAAAAAAGGAAGGTTGCCCTAAAGTTAAGATTCAAATCAATTTAGAAATAGCTGATAAAAGAGGAATTTAGAAACAGGGTCAAAAAATGTCCACAAAGAACAGACCCAGGAGAGAGTCCAAGTACCAACACTGCTCTATAAAGAGATCAGAAACTTTACAAGGAAATTAGAGCAAATAAAGAGCTAAAATACCTAAAACCT
>VZTY01010372.1:53652-68336 GCA_013400935.1 Turnix velox | reverse complement strand
TTTCCTTTTTTTTTTTTTTTTAATTTTATCCCAACAGGTAAATAGCCATTTTAACTACTGCCAGAAGACTGATGAAAACATGGCATCACAGGGAATGCACACTAATAGAAAGGACTTATTTTTCACTAATGAGAGAGAAAGAGATGCTATAAGACAAGATTCATCCAGGGGAATCTGTCAACTATCAGGGACATACACACAAAGCTCAGCATGGGGGATGTCCATGACTAGAATTGGCCAGCATTGCCACAGCTAGATTTTCCACTCTGTTTTTGTGATGACAGAAGAGCAAACAAATAGAGAGGGCTGGTTAAAAAATGGCATGCAGGCATCACCCACCTTCAAAGTACACAGAAATCTCTCTGCAGAATGTAAGGTTAATTCCTAATTGGGTGAACAGAAAATTCTTTCACTTGCATGGGGTCTTTCAAATAAATTAAGTAAAATCTGCAACAAGATTTTTCAGGAATTATTTCAACAACACGGGTCTTTCTCCCATATCTAATAATATCCAAAATAAAGTCTATGAAAAGCAGTCATTTCACTGAAGTTAACCACTGGAAGAAAGGAGAAACAAAGCAAGCACTTTGTAGATTTTTAAAAGCTTAGAATACAAGATACACATACAGTCAAAAAGTAAGGAAGTACTGAACTTCCTAATACAAGTATGCCTTTTAAAGCTATCAGTATGCTATTCAGTTTTACTTTGCATGAGCAGAGTTCTTAATAAAGAACATACATGCAGTAACTAACATGGAATCTCAAATGGGAACCAGCCACGGTAAACTGGAAGCACAAATTTCCTTACTTAATGGACATCCACCTACCACTAAAAAACATCCACTTGGAAAAGTGTGTCATGTGGTAGCAAAGGGTAATACAGACACAAAATTCTCTAAGGCAAAACCTCTGCTGATTCAAACAAAAAAGAACATGCTGTAGGGCAATACAAAGTTTCCCAGTGTTATGCTTTCCAAAACCACCTTCTTTTTTCCCAAAAACATTTTGTGGTTATCATTTGAAAAGAACTTTTTCAGATCTCCTGTTCAATCAAACAAGACCACCAATAAGAACTTTTATATAATTACTAAGACACAACAAAAAATTGCTTTTTAATGTGAGTCACAGTGTCAGAGCTGGCAGTAATATACTTTATTTACCTTGTTAGAAGCAGCCCTCAAACTTTTTGTTACCAACTAGATTTCAAGCAGACACACATAGTGAAATTGCAATTATTACATCTTTTATTTATTCAAATAAATAAAAAGGTAAATGGCTATGACTAACTTTCCCTTTTCCAATGCAGGTATACTGACGCCAGAACAACAAACATCCAGGAGGAGACAGCGCAAAATCATCTCATGCAGAACACATTCCATATTTAGTTCTCTAGAAACATACCCTTCCATGTTACAATCTAGCACTTTTTTACAAGATAATAGCTATTGGATGTAAGCAATTGCAAACAAACCTTAGGAGGAGAATGGTCAAGTCATATCTGATCACTTCTGAAACATGTCAACAATCCAACAGTTAATACATTACTATGATCCTAATTAAACAGATGAGAGTAAGCACCAAAACCAGCAAGCAATTGATCATAGAACATAAAAAATATCTGTATTTTATAGTGTGCAATAATCCACCTTCATGATAATTTTGTATTTTTTACATCAGTTTATTCAAACAGCCACAACTGTTCTCAAAGAGAAACCAATTAAGGAAGTAAGACTAATGCCCCTTTTTTAATTTCCTTTGAAAAAAGGCTATATAGGAACAAAAGCAACCTTCTGAATAATAAGAATTGAGTTACACCATTCCACATTACCCTGTGACCTATTCACAGCTGCAAAAAGTAGATCAGCAATTATAATTTTTTTTTAAAATCCTTTTTACAGCATGAAATACGTTTTACCTATTCTCAAGTAAGACTGTTCACATAGTATGAATTTTACACTGTACACTTTTTTTGATGCTGAGGTATATACATACAGAGAAAAATACAGTTACAATCAATACACTTCAATAACTGTACATTATTTATGTTTTAAAATATTCTACATGGCTCCAAACAGTCAGTGTCATTTAGCTATGCACATTTCAAAGTGGAGTGTAAAATGCTACCAAGTTTTTTAATAAGAGAATTTCAGCATAAATGCTGCTTTCAGTTCTTTAGCAATTCAATGGCTTCAGGTATTAGCTTTGTTCCATGCCAGCCATCAGTGACAAAGCTAATGATTCCACTGCAAACCAAACCACAAAAAAGTAGTTAATATCTACACTTGTAGAAGTATTTGTTGCAATATTCAGTTCTGTCATTTTAAAAGGAATATACCAGTTTATTTTTTTTAAGGGTAATACTTCAGGATATAAGATGGTAAGATATGACTCTCTGACAGCTTAGACAGTATTTCACCATGTTTGTCAGCAGTTATCCGTTAGTTAAGCCAGGTGATAAGAACTGGTAAGGAATTATCTCCTTTGTTTGAAATAATAATTGCTGTGCATACAAAAAAAAAGCACTGTGGGAGGTTGTATGCAGTAAGCCTTTCTCACAGATGGTTCTTGCAGACATCGTCTTACAGCCTGAGTAGCAGCAATGTCAGAAATTACCTCTTTTAGAAACCCATTAGAATGTGCATCTACCTTCCATCTAACTCCACTCAGCTTGTGCTCCCCTAACTCAAATGGGCACCAAATTGCAGCTGAAGCTCATATGAGGTTGAAAAAGCAAAAGCACAGGCATGTTGTCTTGAGCTGTCTCTACTACCAAGGAGTAAATTCCAACAGATGGGCAGAGCCAAGAGCTCAGTGCAGTTGCAACTGAGTGAGCATAATACTCAAATTTTATCCGTTTAACACCTATCACAGTTGTCATTCAACAGCAACAAGAAGAATGTTTTTTCTATGCCCTGCAGAATTTAGCTTAGTCTATTTGTTTAGAAAACTGTCACTTGCTTTGCTGTATCAGCAACCCTTCATCAAGAATAATAACTAAACTGAAGGTAGCAGCCATAAAAAAAGCATGGCACAAACATGCTCAAGAATAATAAAGTTAACTTCATTAACTTCATACCCACCTGTGAATAACTCACAGAATGAGTTTCTTCAGGATGTACTGACAAACATTAAATCAATTAAAACATTAATACAATCCTAGTAAAGCCTGTGCCCCAATAAGTGTGGGTGAAAAGCCTCATGTACTTACAGTGAGGAAAAGAGCCTCGACAGACAGCTTTGTTGAGAATAGTCACAAGAAACATGTGGCAGTTTTTAAAATCAGATTCCATTTTCTCTATGGATTCCATCCTACAAAACAGTTTAACAGAGAAACACTTAACAGACTAGCACTACTTTACCTTCAAAGTATAACTAAAATACCACAGGAAATTACAAAAGTAACCTCTGCATAGCATTTTAGCTCACAATTACAATATTTCAATTATGCTGGGGTATACACTACTTCTAGAAAACCAAGGCAAGTTTGACAGAAGAGTCTGAGCATTATCACAGTGGCACTAATAATTTCCTCATCTTAGAAAATTGTCCAGTGACTAGGAGCAAATGTGTGCTTCCAACTGCCAACTATTGCTCCCACGCAGCTCTGTGTTTCAAGACAGACATTCCTGACCCCTGCTGCTTCAGAGCTCCTTGGTGTAAACCTATGCTGACAAGTAAAACAGGGACCTCCACCTTGCTTTACTATCAGCTAACTCTTGAATTCTAGTTTGGAGAATGCCAGTGGTCACCAGAGGATGGAAAAGAAATAGTTGACAACAGTCACTCCTCTTTTTTCTCTTCTCTCCCAAGAGGATACAGATGATGCTACATCAGCTACAAGTTTTTGCTGCCACAACCAAGAGAATGCAACCACATGCCCTGAGTTTCACACTTTATCAACAGCCTTCACAAATTATTTTCTGACACTTCAAATTGGAAAAGCACTCCAAAAATAGAAACTTCCTAAAGCCACAAAAGAGCAGGATCCAAGTTCTAGGTAGCATTTGTGGCAAAGGGAATCAAGTTGTGAAAAATATGGTGGTGAGCCAGTCCAAACCAGCTGGCCCCAGGGCCATAGATCAAACCTTGAGTGTTCANTCCAAGTTCTAGGTAGCATTTGTGCCAAAGGGAATCAAGTTGTGAAAACCAGCTGACCCCAGGGCCATAGACCAAACCTTGAGTGTTCGACACAGTCTTGGAGACTTGCCTGCTATCATCCAGCCTTAAAGCAGCAGGTCACAAAAGTAAGGGGAAGTTTAGACTGGATATTAGGAAGCATTTCTTTACCAAGAAGATGGTCAAACACTAGAACAGACTTCCTGTAGAGGTGGTTCAAGCCCCAAACCTGTCGGTATTTAAGAAACATTTGGATAATGCTGTTATCAACATGCTTTAACTTCAGGGTCAGCCCCAAAGCATTCAGGCAGTTGGACTGGATCACAGTAGGTTTCTTCCAACTGAATGATTCTATATTACTTTAAAAAAAAATCCTTATCTTGTTGTTAATCTCATCCAAGTGATGGTTTAGAGAGGAACAGACCAACACATTAATCTCATCTTGTAATTACAGGTGAATTTCTAATATCAATTCATAACACATAAGGGAGTAGACATCTTTTCTAAAAGTCCCAGCTATGACACACATTCCACATTGTTTCTAAAAGAAAAGTACTATAGGAGAGAACAGACTGATTTCAGATTTTACCAATACAAAATCTGAGTATTTGAACTAATGGAACTGAACATCCTGCATGAAAATCCTGACTCCACACTCAATAGCAGAACTTTAATTGGCTTCAACAGCTTCATAATTTTACAATTTTTTTTTTTTTTAACAAAGGCTTTATAATCTGGACAGTCCAGATTAGAAAATAAGGTGGTTTAGAGGTTAGATTTAGATCTTTTTTTTGAAGCAAAACTAAAATGTACTGCCTTCCAAAATAAAGGCCAAACTACATAAAAGGCACTTTTCATAAACTGATCAATGAATGACAGCATTGAGCTCTCTACAATATTAAATCGCCAAACCTGTTAACCTCTCATTACAAATATGAAGAAAAAGAAAACCTTCCTTCGTGCTATGCTCTAATTCTCAAACACTTTCAAGTAATAAATTGGCCACCCTTTTAATTAGAAAATACTGAACATATACTGATACAAGTGCATGAAACTTGTTAGTTTCCATCTCAAGTTTGTATCATTTCTTCTAAGAAATAGCAATTAGCTTCTGGTATCTGCCATTAAATCCTGAGAAGTCCTGCTATTTCACACAAAAAAATATTCACAAATCATATTCTGAGCTATGAAATTTTAGGTACATAGACTTACTTCCATGCCCCCAGGCCAGCCTGCCAACGGTCTGCAAACATCAGTACTAAATTTAACACTTTCATTATAGCTTCCTTCACAAAGCTGACCTAAAGTAACAATTAAAACAAAAGGAGCAACAGTCAGAAATTCATTGCTAAGCATAATAATTTTCATTATTAAGCTGCAACACAAAGATATCCCCATGCCATTTAATCTGATCTGTAAAAAACAATTTCCTAGCAATTATGCAATTCTTCCAAATGTAAGATATGTTTTGTATTCGTTTGCTAGTTCATTTCATGGATGACTATTTCAATGAGGACCTCTGTACAGGAGTAAGCAGCATCAAAAGCTACAATGTCTGTTTACCTCCATCTCCTGCCCTAACTGTGTATGTATAATCCTCATTACATTACCAAGCACAAGTTTGCTCAAATCCTTCCAGCTCTTAAAAACAATGATTCATGTAAAATTCAATATAAAGAATTCAATGTTATCTTCTCTCCTTGGGAGAATTGAGCATAATCAGTATTAAAGTACTTTCTTCTCCTCTTGAACTTAACATACAAGATACGCCTAGTAACTTTTTTACCCACCTTTTCTCTGAGTAGGCAGCGATCATGGATTGTAGATAGATATCTGTAGTGAATCTTTATCAACTGATCTAAATCTTTGGCTTCTTCTACCTGATGTTGAAACTCCAAGCCTGTACTGTGAAGAATCTTCAAAAGACAACCACAATTATTAAAAACCTTGGTGCACACAAGTGCTTCTGTCTCTCTTGCAATTATTTTTATATAAGAGCCTAAGATTGCCTGATTGATTCACCCTTCTCTCTCAAATTTTAGGCTTCCTCTCCATCAGTATAGCAATAAATTTAAGCTTTTCACATAACTGCACAATGACATTCTTCATATAAATAGGAATACTGCCACTGCATGAGAGCAAATGGTCTATCCCCAGGGTGCCAGAGAAAATTAATTTTAATATATTATTTATTAATTGAAGGCCAAAAATGCAATATCAGTATATGCAAACATACAGACATTGCTTTTATATTTGAAAGTCACAGATACAATTTTATGTCTGTTGTATTAGACTTTTGAGAAGGATCCATTTAAAGTGTCTGCCATAACACTTCCATAATAGCTTACAGAAATCTATTTTTATGACTGCTTCAATCATCTATCACAGTCAAAAAGAACTAATAATATCCAGAGATAAATCAATCATATGCATGTCAAACTTCGACAGCATTTTGAGAATTAGCAATTTAAAACAGCAAAGTTAAAACTGAAACATGTTTAGCTCCAAATTTTTTTATATTTTAAATGAAAACAAATACTGCATTTACAGTTACAAAGTCACAATATAAATAAAATTGTGATGCAAAACGAACCCTAGTCATGATGTAGTTGTGCAGACTGTTAACAAAATGCATAAGTTTCACTCTTAAGAGGAACATGCGATGGATTTGTTGCTTTATACTTTCTGTTTGTGATCCAAATAGAGGATGTGCTCCTTGCTCTGATAAAGTTCCTTCCTTAACTTGTGGAGTTTCAGCAGCAGAGACTAGTTCTATGATGAAAAGCAAGAGTATTTTATTGAAGTGCTTTCGAAGACAAACTGCAGACAAATTATTACTTAGAATCGAAACAACAAACTTCAGTATTATTCTGTACAAAATTTTTCTGGAGAAAATACTTAAGCACAAAACCATACTCTAATTTTAAGCAATAAAAAACCCTCATAAACTCTCTTTTAGGAAGACAGTTACTCAAGTGATGTACAGAACAGATGAACCCATCAACTTTCTAACTTATTCTTCCAGGACATGCAGTATGTATCCAATTTATAGGGGACAAGAAGAGTATAAACATTAATCTGGTAATGGATGCACTAAGCAGTCTCTTTCACAATATCTAAATATTTAGACTGCAGTGAACTCACAATTATCTAACTTACTGTTTTGATCTCAAATAGAGTATTTTTTTCATCTCATATTCCTAACTTGTTTGTAAGGTATTATAAAAACTTGGACTGTACATAAAGCAAAATATTAGGGTGAGGTAGACAGATTGTCTTTCAACAGTGAATGAAGCAATGAGTTTCCAATATAACTGACCAAACCTGAATACAAGAGACAAAGGGAATGCATGAATAGTGTTGTCCCTGATGCTGAAAAGACTTAAAGACATGCCCTGCTTAATATACCTAATTTAAAAAGCAAATAGAGATTACCATTTTATAGAATGAATCAAAATTCTAACTGGCTTGTATTACTGCAGAAAGCAGCGGACTATTTATACCCTTAGAGCACAGAAAACTTTTTAGAGTATCTTTCATTGACGAAGTTTCTTACCATCAAATCGTAAAACATCTAGACTATACTTGGCCCACTTGATTTGCAGTAAGAGCAGAAAGACTTGATTGTAAATTTTTTGGCACTCTAAGCTTATAACTATATCCACAGGCCTAGGAACCTAAGAAGAGGAAAGGATAAAAAAGATAGGAAACGTAAGTCACTTTAATACAACATTTCAAATCTGTTCTAGAATAAGAATGCCAGCGATATTAAATCACTACCTTGTAACTCAACGTCAAACCATCTAAGGTGTGGACAGGGAGTTTCTTCTTTGCTGTATCAACATTCTCAAATGATATAGACAACCTATGCATGGAAACAAGTGATATAACTGGTGATCATCTATTTTGAATTAGTGATTAGTTTCATCTGTTTTTTTTAAATTTCCTGTTGCTAAATACCAACTGTCTGATTTAAGCCAGAGGACTTGGACAGAAGAGATAACAAAAGAAACATATCTAGCAGGACTTTGCATTTTACCTTGCACTGTCCTCTGGATAGCGTTGCCCAACTGCTTCTTGAAGTTGAACATTTAAGAATGCAACATTCTGCCAAGTTTCCTTTTCTCTAATTTTGTCAAAAATAGATGTGTAGAAGTCATACATGGTATCTCCTGCTTCAAGTAAGAAGAAGTTTCTCATTGCCTGCAAATATTCTACAAGTCTAAACAGGAACAAACATATAGCATTTCTTCAGTCTTAATCATACAAGTGCAATCAAACACAACTGTTACAGAAACACAAACTTCAAAAAAATCTTCGCTACACAAGCTCAGTAATGAACATGAAGTTAATGACATCCACAATAAATCCCTTGTTTGACCCTCAGATAACCTTCTTATACATTTAAATAAAACAACTGAGCCATATTTTTCCTGTGAGCTTGAAAAGCCCCACTAACTCCAAGATTAACGCTCATTGTATTCAGCTATCTTATGAGCCAGTCAATTCTCAGAAGCAGATGAGAGAGTCTGGAAATCCCACCCTTCTCCCTGAACAGGGCATAGAGAAGGAGAAGAAATTTCAGGGAGAGTTCTTTCTAAGAAGAGACTGAAATATGGTGCTCTAGATGTCATGGACTTTCCTTTTCTCATGAAGTAAGGAAGAACAGTACTACTACAACTTTTGCAAGAACCATGACTACAATATTTCAGACAGATTAAATGCAGAACAATTCACAAACATCAGAAAGGTAAAAGGAATAGGCCCCTTTCATCTAAGTAATGAAAAAATACCTCACAATATTATTTTGTCTACTCCACATTTTATAATATCGTAGCTACATGTCATGTTAAACAAATAATTCTGGCTTCCTAAAATTTGTCTTCCAGTTTCAAATGACAACACTATTAAAACTACTGTTTGATACTATTTCCTTGTTGAACATCCACTGAAGACAAATCATAGCTTTACTGTGGTTTTAAGCAAGACCAAGTCTTCACTCAGGATTCTATCATGTCAGATCCCCCTTTCCTCTTCAATGATTTTATTACCCTTATCAAACTGGAGCACAAACACAACATACAATCCCATCTTTAGTTACCATGGGTAACTAAAAAAAAATAAATTTAAATCTACTTTCTTACCTATAATCCTTCTTTAGAGTTTGCATTAAATTACCACAGCATTCCAAATATTGCTTGTCTATGTGTGGATAAAGGCAAGACCTCAATGTCAGTTCAAAAGTCTGGCAGGTAACTGATTCTGAGGATCTATCCACGCAAACATCCCCACCAGTAAACTTCTCATGGAAGTCACTCTGTTCCAAATATAACCTTGAAAATAAAACAAACTACTTAAGAAAGAAGGTTGGTAATCCATATAATATATACCTTCAAAGACTTTAATCAAAATTTGATCATTTGCTCTAAAATAATTTGTGCAAAAGTAATAAAAGATGGCTTGTAACTATAATACATATCAATCCCATTAAGTGATCCTTCACACTGGTTTGGTAGGATGAGGCACAACAATCTCAAAAAGGGTGGCATTACAGTAATTCATCAAGAAGTAATTCTAAAAAAACAGTATCAAATTCAAACATCATAGAGCTTAATAAGCAAGCTCATTATCACAGGAACTTCGAGAACTATAGAGTCCATGTACAGCAGTCAGATGAACTTCCCAAGAAAGAAAAATAAAATCAAAGAAACAAAGTAAACAACAAAAAACCCACAAAAGCCAACAACAACAAAGTAACAAACAGATAACAAGAAAAACAAACCACCACCACAAACAGAGAACTGGCTTGAGGCACCCTAAATATAGGATGTTTATGTACTACTTCTTGTATTATATCATGGGAGAAGAGAATCCACAGTCTACACTCAATGAGCATCATTATTTTGTCTCCAAAAAAAAAAAATTAAGTTATCATAATCATTGGTAAAAAGCTCCTCACTAGCCCGATCCATTGTAAGAGGAAGCCTTGCTGTAGCAGCTATTGCCTTGATAGACAGCATGAATCAGACACTTGAATTAATCTAACAATTCAGACAAACAGAACAGTCCAAATGAACAAGGGAAGTAATGGTCTTATCTACCATTACTTATGATTTTTTTAAAGACGAACTCTTCCTAGGACTCAAATAATGAAAATCACCAAGTAGTTAATAGGAAAAACATAAAGAACAATTCCTTATTTCAAATCACAAAATAAATAATACATTCAGAATTCATCTCACCTACTAATTTCCAAGACATGACTTCCCTCACTATGAGGACCAAGGAACTTTTATGCAATTAAGGTGAATTAAGATACCAAGTAAAAATTTGAAGCAAATCCATTTAAAAGTTTAGATTTCACAAACAGCATTCACTATTAAAACCCTTGCTTGCTAAAAGACTGTTACAGTAAAGACTATTTCCATTTTCTTTCTACATTAGCAGCAGACTCTTCATTGATTTAAACTGCTTTTCTTTAACTAAGCGTAAGGGCAGTGTTTACTTAGCATCTGTCACCGATTGTCTGTGCTCTTCTTTATTCTGCACTTGTTTCCAGCAGCAATAAAAATTTGGCCCAGTAAATATCACCAGGCAGAACACTGCTCTCAACAATGCAGCAGGAAGATCATTCATTACCTGGCAAAATTAATAGCCAGCAGCGGGTCATGGACATCATCCAGTTCCAAGTGTCGTTCTGCTATAGACTGCATCTTTATCAGGCTCTGCTTTGTGGCCTGCTGTTCTGTAATAATATCAGGAACAGACTCTTCTCCGTGCCGCAGGCGAGACTGCACTGATTCCAAGAACAGCGTATACAGACTCTTTCGTTCAGCATCTAAATGGGGCAACACATTCCATGGTAAGAATCTGTTCTAATAGCAAACCTAGTCTGAGCCAGAAAAATAATTCCATGGCTCAACAGTCACTTGGCCACTGAATTTAAGCCATTATTGAGAAAAAAACTTTCAAACATAGATTTAACTAAATATTGCTAAGTCAAATGCCTATAGTCAGGTGTTTGTTTAAATGGATGGCTGAGTGGGTATCTGAAATAAGAAACATTTTTGGGACTGTGAGAGAGCCTTCTCCTTCAGACACAAAGGGAGCACTTGAAACAACCCTGCAGCATTCACAATGATAGATTATATTCTCATACTAGTCACCAAAATTATTTAACTATCTGCTTCTAAACATCAAGAAACAGCAAAACAAAACAAAAAAAAAAGTATTTTGTTTACTCATGAAAAAATACTCCAACACTGGTTGTACTATGTTTCACAGTCATTCAAGATAAATCACCTAAGATCTTTCATCTATCAGCAAGCTTTTTTTAATGAAAAACGAAGTTCCACATATTATCTCAGAACTGGAAAAAAACTATTCCTTAAAACAAAATACCTTTACTATTAGAACATACACGTAGTTTTTATTTGTCTTGTAACAAAAAAGGAATGTTTGGCAAGTACATGAAAACAAGTCTAAGAAAAAATTAAACCAATAAAAAGAGAACACACAATCTAAATCTTAGCTCTTTTCACTTATTTACACTGAAAGAGTGTTTTCAATCAGACTGGAACTCACCAGCCATAATGACATTCAAGAGGGAGTGGTGTATTACGCTAAGTCCATGGAATCACCACCACACAAAACATGAACAATGATGTTAGATATCTTAAACATGATAGCCTAGAATCTGACATCTCACCTCTTGATGCGGTCTGCTGCGGAGTGCCATCTTTGCACTGGAGATTCTTCAACAGCTGCATGGATTTTCCAGCCATGATGATTTGCTTTAGCACAGGTTTCAGAAAAGAAACCATTGTGTGCTGCCTGCTTGAAGGGGCCTGATCACTGCCAGAACTGGCACTGGCATTATCACTCATCTTCTCTTCATTCTCTGTCTTCTCTGACACACTATATAATGTGTAGGTAGCATACCAAAAATCTCTGTGATTAACAGGAACGTTTTTGTTTCTGTGAAGAAATAAAAAACTTCTGAGCATTTCCCTTTGCAAAAGATGAAATTTCATTGGTAGAAGATGCATATCATCCTTGGTCTGTATTTTGCCTTTTTTCTTAGAATAGGCAAAAAGCACTTTCAAAACAAAATGAAGTTAACTCATTCATTTCACAGCTATCTCTAGAAAGAATGACTGATTTAGCGGGATAAAGAATCAACATACAAGAGATTAAAGAATTGCATAACCCTTAGAACAAAGCAAATAGAGTAATTACATTTGTACAAGAAGTTAACTATTCATAGTGGCATGCATCCTGAAAAAAATTAGTGATAGGCTTGCAAATGTATTTAAAATATAGTGAAGTAAATACTATTGGGAAAGCTGAAAGATTCTGAAGTATATGAAACTCTATTCTTATTAGTTGATTTTGCTTTTTTTTTTTGTGTTGTTTACATCAGATGCGCACCCTGGTCTTTGATGCCAGATGGAAAACAGTCTTAATTACCTAATTAAGTACAAATATAAATAAAAGCTAAAATCATCCTAATTGGTAGCACTGAAAACACAACTACAGAACCACAAAAAGGAAAGTCAAGTGGAACATAATGAGGTTCTTAAGAGCTCAGCTACTGAGAGTTTTCTGCAATAGTAATAGAACTATTTTCTTCATGCTTGCCCTGACCTGCCTTAGATTTAGCAAATAGATGGAAATGGATTTGTATTACTAGCCAAAATTCTAACTCCTATGTTTATTTTTCAATTCAAGCCATAAAAAAGGGATCATCAATATGTAGTATATAAACAGAAATTAACAGCTCAAATAACTTTTAGGATATGTGCATGCAATTCAGATAACTTGCACTACAAGTCTGAAGCAGTAATTTAGAATTGAATTCTAAATAGCATTTGATTTATTACAACTATGGATTAGTTGATTAATTAAGTAAATTTTGTAATTTTTGCAGACATCTTGGTTTCAAATAATGGTTAATTGCTTTTTAGAAAGTCAACAAACTCAGAGTCAGACTGCTGGTTATTTATTATAGATGAAAAAAAATATAAAATTGAATTTATTCAAGAACAATATCCAGTAAGGCTCCATATCTAATGCAATTTCCCTAATAGGAAGCTTGAAACAAGGCTTAAAATATGATAAAGAAATTAGTTCTACTTATGTACAACAAAATACATGAAAACATACTTTCATTGCCAGCTTTAACTTCCTAGACTGTATGCCAAGTTTTGTATTCATACTCACTCCACATTAGGTATGTCCAGTATCAGCATCCCTACCTCTGAATGATAAATTCCTTTGCAGGATCAAATAGGTTACCATGGACTATCCACTCATCCACAGTCTGCAAGTATGGCCTCACAGTTTCAACCCAGAGAGAGAACAGAAGGGATACCTGAATTTAAAGAAAGAAAAAAAAAAAAAAGGAGCTGAATGTTTTTACAATAAGCATTAGAAGCAATATATAGAGGTCTAGTCCCTTAATTGTGCAAATTTAAAGAAAGAAAGGAAAAAAAAAAAAGTAGCTGAATGTTTTTACAGTAAGTGTTAGAAGCAATACATTGATGTCTAGTCCCTTAATTGTGCAATTACTGTTTGTAAGGCATATATGCCTATAAGGTATACTATACTTAGGTATTTTTATGGAGGATATGTTCAACTAAAAATTATAGCTTTCAGTAATTTCAATTGAAGCACTTATTTTGTAGGCTTCCTGAGGTTACTTTTTATTATTGCAGTAAGACTCAGACTTAAACAGTTGTCTTTTTTTTTCCACTCTAGCATCTCTCAAACCAAAAGTGACAGCCATAAAAACATGCATGATTTTCTAATGTAGAAAATAGAAAACAAAAGGACACCTACTATATTTTCACTAATATAACCAACTACTTAAAAGTAAAAATCCAAACCCTTAAATTTCAGCATTAACTGAATTATCCAGCTGTAAAAATAGAAGAAAACTATTCTAAAGTTCCCTCTTCCATAACAGCTCCCTGGCCCACAGTTCCTCCTTGCAGTCCTAAATACACACTGCTGCTGATCCACAGATCTGGTTTTGTCCAGCTTGACTGAATTCATGTCAGCCATATATTGTGGCTATCAGATTTGTTCTCAATCCTTGGTAGCTGAAGACTAGTGTACACCATCACCATGAAGTAGTTTTACCTAAGAAATATTCTAGTGTGTCATTCTATTAAGGAAAGGACGACTTCTCATACCGTTTGCTCAGATGCTTCTCCAACACTGTCATATTCAAGAATAGCTTTGTAGAGAGTATTAAGCAGATGAGATGCTCGTACAACATTCCTAGTGTCAGGTGGCACTTCTGCTACTCCTGTGCTGAAAACTTTGTGAAGTACCTTCAGCTGTGTCAGACGGGGAGCCAACTTATCTATTACTATTGAAAGTGTGACGGTTTTATCTAGAAAAAAAAAAGCACCAGAGTTATATAAAAGTAACATCCAACAGAAAATTAAGTTTTATCAGTTATTAATGAGATTCTAAAATTATAAAAACATAGCATGCATTGACTTGGAAGGGACTTTCAAAGGCCATCTAGTCCAATCCCCTGCAGTGAACAGCAACATCTT
>VZTY01010372.1:11807-53379 GCA_013400935.1 Turnix velox | reverse complement strand
TCTCAGCCTGTCCCCACAGGAGAGGTGTTCCAGCCCCCTGGTATCTTTCAGTTTCAAAACATATCTGCAGAATGTTTTGTGTTTCCAAGTTTCTTTGTACACCCCCCCTTGTAAAATTCCACTTGCATTGTACCTTTGTTGATTATGCATTTTTCAATTTCAGTAAGTTCTTCTTTAAAACTAATGAAATACTTATACAAAGCCCACATAAATGCTTGATAGGTCCTGAAAGGGGCTTCAGAAGTTTTCTTTGGAGTGGAAACTGTTCCGTGCATTATGTTTTCTGGACTGTGTCCCATCACTTCATCAATAAACTTCTGTAGTCTAAACACAACTTGACCATATGCTGCTATCTGTTCCAATACAGATCTCAGGCAATTCTAGGAAAAGAAAAAAACAAACCCCAAACTTTTTAGAATCACCTAATAAAAATTTTTATTTTATAGAGTCTAAAAATTAAATTACTAGATATTTCTATGAATAAAATAAAATTTTGCCATCTCTTATCACTTCATCACATTCTCACATATGGAAATGGTCCAGTTCTATTAAGATGACAATCAGATGTGCTTTGATTAAATTAAGAACAATTATGGAAATGTACACTCAGAAAAAACTTACATGTGTTAAATGAGTTACAATTATATCATTCCTCACAGCTACCTTTCCGTCGTTCAGCTGAAATATAAAAAGCTTTTTCACTCCTGAAAGTAGCCTTGAAAAGAAACAAAAAGTGTAGTTGATTTTTCCCCCTTAATGGATGAATAATCATATAATTAAAAGAGAATTAAGTCACCCTTGCCAAAAAGTTTATTTCCTTCAAATGGAAGGGGACCACAAATAACTAAGATATTAATGGTACTGCAAGTTGTTGCTAGAACAAGAACAATAAAACAGTGATGGCATTCCATAACTATCTCCTAAAGTTCTTTCCCAGTTGAGATAATTTCCAGCTACAGGATGATTCAAACATACTTTCTGAATTTGAATACTACTACAAATCCATAGGGGGGTAGGATATTAACTAGCTGGTTACTCTTAACAGACTTGAAAAATCTATGCATGCAAATAGTAAACTACTTTATTGTCAACAATGGTACAAGCTAAAAGTTCAATATTAATCCTTCCATCAGACACAACTTAAACAATAAATCTCTCATTTCTAAATCTCTCATATTTAGAAAGACAAAATGCAATCTCTTTGATGAGGCTCTTACCAAAGAGTTTCCCGTATAACCTGAGTTTCAGTGACTAGTGTTCTCTCTTCTGGCACATACAAAGGATTGCTGGTGTACAAGTGATGGTCCCTTAGAAAAAAATAATTAGTTTAATGGCTGAAATAAGAGCCAAGTTATCTGAAAGTAAGATCACTTGAAAGTAAGAACCAGCAATAACCTTAAAGCTCAGTTTTATTTGAGTGCTCAGTTTCATTGGTGCATTTCAAGTATTTAAATAAAACCAGGGTTTGTTTTCATATTGTTAATCAAAATACTATGGAAAGCAGCCAAATGTCATCTAGTCACACAGTGCAATATAATTAATTAAGTACCAATGTGAGGTACTGAATCTGGGTTGGTTTAGGTTTGTTTTTTCTTTTTTTAACTCAATTACTCTCGATTATTTTATTATTTCACACACAATGCTGTGAATAGATAGAGTTAATTTCTGTTAAAAATACTAAGGGAAAAAGTAAAACATCAGTTTCCCTACCCATGTAAGAAAGTAAACATCCTAGCCCAAAAGTTTACTTAAGAAATAGAAACTTCCACAGTCACTTTAGAATTCACAATCCAGCATTATGCAATGATTTGTAAACATCCCACTGTATTTTTCATATTTTAGTGAAGTACAGAAAGATTATTTGCATTTTTAGTATTTTGACTCATTAATAGTGGCAAAGTTATGTAATCATGCTCCAAATTCAAAAATCCAAATAAAGAAACTTTGCTTATCATACATAACACACATCTGCTAACAACACTGCAACAGAAAGTGTTGCTTTTTTATGTTACTGATAAGCTAATATTCACTCTAAATTTTAGTTCATAACTGCCTAGATAAATTGATTTTGGTGTCAGCTGGTTAACTCTTTGATTAAGAAACTCATTAAATTAAGGAACCAGAGACAAGCCTAATAATCTTTATTACTACAGTACTGATACATCAGAATTGGTAATCACTAGACTATCTTTGTGCTTCCACAGTGAAGATGCTCAGTAAAGTCATCAATTTTTCCATTACATGCCAGTAAGAAATATGCAAATGATACTGTTTTCCTACCAAACTGCAGCAAGGTTGGAATGCAAGTGCAAACTATGCGAAAAGCGAGGAGCTCTTCCTGTCCAATACTGAGGAACTACATGCTGCTCCAGCCAGCTTCGGGCATCAGGCTCACCAACTGTGAAAACACGTGACAGTCAGTAAGGTATTCTTATTTATTCAGGCAATGCTTATAAAATACAGCTAAAAGTTATTAATAAGACTATCTGCTCAACTGCAGAATATTTTCAAATTAAATATAATTTGCAATCACTTATACTTTACTGCTGTTATATGTGGACTATCATCATGCATAAACATCATGCAGGAATGTCTCATCTCCAGAAGGCTGCAAAAGTCCTAAACAGTAAACTTGGAGGTTTCTGTAATTTCCAATCCTTCCTGAGAAAGTCTGCTTCTGTCTCAGGCAATTCTCAAATAATACATACAAAAGCAAGCTGATTTAAAAAAAACAAACTATCAAACATCATTGACTTCAGCACTATGTTTCTTTTTACTATGCATTTAGTAGAGGACCTAAAAACATTTTTTATTCTAAATGTTTTACCTAATCCTAGCTAGACAGTTACTGCTTATACAATATATGAATAATTACAATCTTCTTACACAAGGTATCCTGCAACCTACAATATTCTACGCAAAATATACAGCTAGAATTAATACTTCCTGAAGCTGCTCAAGACAAACATTTTAATGACTTAAAATTACTTTTTTGGGTTTTTTTCAGAAATGCTTCATACCCAGAACTGAGTCAAATGTTTCTGTCACCAACCAAATTTTGTTTCAGTATTCTGATACTTAATAATAAAAATATACATTATCATACAACTACACACTACACTTTATCCTATATTGGAATATCCATGCCTATATCTACAGAATAATTACATCCATTAACGTCAACAGAAAAAAAAGATCAACCTTTGGTATTGCTTCCTTATTGTTATAAATTAAAGCAGTAGTGAACAATAATGTGCACCTTAAAACTACAGCTCTTAGTCTAAAAAATAAGACCTCACTAAAGAATAATATATTAAACCATATTATCTTGCTAAATTTGAGTATATATAACCATACCAGAAGAATTACAGCTTATTCTTACCTTTCCAGGAAACATGAGGTACTGTTTTCTTATTTGGATCTTGGTCTTCTAAAGGAGTCCTGTCCACTTGAATGCCCGAGTCCTCCCTGCTTAGAGGCTGTGTGTCTTCTTCCTCTTCACTTTCTCCAGACCAATCCTGTCAAGAGCAACAAAATCCAGTATGTTTCAGTATGAAATAACAGAGAGAACTATATTCAATTCCTGATAATCTGAAAATACTAACATAAACCCTTTTCTTCTGCCACTAAATTGAATCAGGGTACTAAGACTAGCGTAACTGTCCGACAGAAACTGGTTTAAGTTATATGTAACATTAACAAACAGGAACATGATAGAACTGGACAAGATCACAGAACGAGAACAAGTTCTGACTAAGAGCAGACAGGTTTCAGCAAAAGGATCCAGTTCAATTGCAGGATTAAGTCAAAACATGGTGAAGAACAAAAGCGTTTCTATTACTGTTATTGTGGTCGAGACTGTGAGAATTTTGTGGTATTAAGTAAAAAGCAACAGATCATTTTTAACTGTGAGAATCATACAGGGTATACAAATTGTCTCAAACATACTTCAAATGGCTTTAAATGACTGGGCTTTTTTCCCTTAAGCAATTACTTACTGGTGTATCTACTCCTGGGCCAAAGTAAATTTCTTCTCCTTCCATCAAATACTTTCCCCAATCAAACTCTTCTTCCTTTTCTGAGAGAAGTACAAATATAAAAATAGTAAGTACAATATAATTGACTTTTTAGTCCAAGAACATTTTCAAAGTCAAAATTACAAAGTTATTCTAAATCTAAACCAAAAGTTACAGTTCCACTTTTTATCTTACAGCACTGTTCATCTGACAAAGTTATACCCCTTCAGACATGTACATTGTGACGTATCAACCATGTATAGTCCTTATGTATTAATTTTCAATTTTGTTGCTTATACACTCAAAATATGTAACACAATGTACTGTGAGTACATTTAGCTGTACAATGTTACACTAATCTATGCTTCAATCTTGAAAAAACATGCAAGAGTGCAACATATCACTTATTGTGGCAAGTTCCATTTAGCTCAGTGGAGACAGTCTAAATGTACAATTTACATATGCACAAGGATCCTGGAGTGTAAACAACATAAAGCAATGATTGTCTTACTCTCCAAAAAAGACACCACATATCCATGATGAGATGTGTAATACTTTAAAAATAACAATCACACTTAAAATATATTATATCTTAAACATGAAGCTTACTCAACTGTAATTAGTGCTGTTTGAGATAACCTCTTCATATTCACATTCCTGGAATGGGCTGAAAGTGCATTCAAAACACCGCCGAGGGAATGTGCAGAGATCATTCAAAAAGGAATCTTAAGATGCAAGATTTTCTTTAGGTTAGTCTGAAATAGTCTTCTTTCAGTCTATGATACAACACTGTAAACAAATGAGGGATGGTGTCCACTCAAACTTAAGCACAAGCCTCATTTTTAGGCACTGAGTGAAATAGTCCTACTTTGCAATGTAGGCAGCTGGGATCTCCCTCTGGAAATCTTTCCTTAATTACAGAGGGAATATAGGAGTTTACATCAACAAAGCTGTTTCAATGGATCTCCTACTGAGATGCAGTGAGGATAGAAACACACTGTCTTTGATCATGGAAGCACTGCTGAACAGGTGGAGAATGTTAGTAACTGAGAGAGATACAGGACAAATTGTTTCCAAGGTACTTTGGTGGCTGGAAAACTTAACTAAGCAATGTAAAATATATCAGGGTGGGAAAGATTTGCAGGCTATTTTAAATGTATGAATCATAGAAATCAATAAAGCAGCTTCAAGTGAGGGAAATAATAAAATGGAAAGGAATTCTTATTGCATTAATGGATTGCGGTTTTTTTAGCCATATGAACATCTTAGAAACTTACCCACTTCTTTGCCTCTTGGTTTTTCCACATAGGTGGTGTTGGATGGAGAATCAGACAAACACAATAGAAGAGACAGTATGGAATAGTGTGTATCTGTCTTTAAAACACATTTAAAAAGAGCAAGTCAATAAGTAGTCTAAAAGATTTTGGTTAGGAACAAAATCAGTCTATTATCTGCAGGGATATTTCACATCAGTTCCTATTACCCAGCACTGAACTACAAAAAGAACATCTTCTGTAAGATGTTATTTGTTCTGGTTTGCCTCTGAATAACCCAATTAGTACACAAACATATCACAAGTAGCCACAGCATAAGATGCCCTTTACTGAGCTGATTATCCAAAAATACAGAAAAATGTAAGAGTAACTCTGAAGTACTAGGAAAGTAAAAAGTCACTAGAGGACAAGGGGTAATGGTAGCTATACTAACATGGATGAGGCAGAAGAGTGCAGATAACAGGCCTGCTGGAAACCAAGTCTTACTTCTTGTATGTCTGATTAACTCAGAGGACAAAATGAAGTTAGCTAACACACTTAGCCAAAATCTTTGTATTTTAAGACTATGTCCACATAATCTTCCCCCATCCAAAAATCAATACAAAGCATCCTTAAGGATGCATTTTTAAGCCCAATAATGCACTAAAGTGGTTGTGAAGAGAAACCTTCAATTAGATTAAAATACTGTGCCAAAACTGGTATGCTGCACAGACTTGTGTTATGATCCATTCCCTAATATCTGATTACAGCCTGATTCTAACTTTCCAAAGTTCTCAATCAGACCATTTCCTATCTCTTTCCAACCTTGTCACACGGAGATTCTGCTATCTACATCCTACCAGCACACATAAATAGGCACACTTAGATATCTACAACCTAATGACACACACAGGCACAAAGCTCTTTGGGAATACGATCCACTTCTATTAAAAAAAAAATTTAAATCTCAAATTTCTGACAAAGCTAATCATACTACTTTAGTACATATGGAATATAACTCAACACTGTTGACTCATTAAGAGTTTGTCAAAGAACACAAGTAGGTTGTTGGCAAATTCATTTCTGTGAGCCAGTGTTTCACTTACCAGTCTGGTAAAATTGAGCATTTACATGCCACTGCTAAAAACTAAATGCAGTTTAACTACCCAAATATGAAAAGATATTATTATCTCCAGCTATACTCTAGTTGCATTTTTAAAAGGAAAAAAAGAAAAAAAAGAAAAAAAGGCAATATTCAAGTATTAAGTTCTTGCTGGAGATTTTGTCTTGCTTTGGATTTAATTTTATGTGAGTCTCAAAACAAGCACAACTTTTCAAAAACTAGAGTATGAAGAAACATGGAAGTTATTTAAGGTCGCAGAGCTTTTCTCACAAATTAGAGGAAACCAAAAACAGTGCAAAGAAAGGTTAAGTGCCCATTCAAAAAGAAGGAAAATTGGGAAAAAGCACTGGATTTGGAAATCCTAACATTCAAACTTACAGATGCATTACTCGATGTGAAAATACTTGGCAAATAAGATCCACCTAGTTAGTTGTTGTTTCAGAATGGAGGGAAATCTACATACATCTACAACATCTGTTCAGTGTTGACCACAAAACATCTGGTCTGCAATGAGATGGTGTCCATTAAGCCACACAACTCCACATGCTGAAACTCTGACAGAATAATGAATGCATTTCTAAAATAAATGGGTAAACTGGACAATATAACCCTGAAAATGGCCTGAACAGCAACTGTAAGCCCATTGCAACTGAAGTCCCCATCATTAGTACAAATACAAGGGTGCTATGGAAAAAGAACAAGGAAATCCCAACATACATACCTTCGTCTCTTCAATACTTGGCAGTGGTGAGTTCAGAAATTTTTCTGTTAGTCTTTTCCAGCTTGCTGCTTTTCCAAGGTCAGAATGAACTATCAATTTTTCATGTATTCTAATAACAAAAATAGTATCAAAAATGCTTCAAAGAAGTTAGCCACTCCATTATTAATCCATAAGCATTAAACTTACCCTTCTATCGTCCTCTCTACTTTGTGACTGTTCACATCAAGAAAACGGTGAAATCTGTGTGAGAAATCTGTATTAGAATATGTTTTAAAAGGAAGTTTAAGTAAGGAAGAAAATAACTTATTTACATATGAGGACAACATTATTAGTTTGATAAAGCATATTTAATTCAGCAACAGCATTAAACATCAACAGAATTTAATCTCAGTGTCTCTTAGCTCAAGAAGGATTAACTACAATTGATCTTAAATATGGAAAAATGGAATGCCAGTTACATTTAACTGGCTCTTTAAGCTGAATGGAAAATTACTACTATATCAGTGACTGAAGTACACTGCCGGATAAGCCAAGTGGAGCAAGAGGATCAAGAATTATCAAAGGCATCCATTCAAATGCACAAAAATTATCTGGGACTTGCATCACTAGCACCGGCAAAACAAACACCCACATAGAAAGGCCCCTCAACCCAAATGAAGCTCCTTTATAAATGGTAAAGAACAGTGCCTACACGAGTAGAGAGCTTAATAAAAATAAATATACCACCAAAGGCAGAATTTACAGGGGCAAAATGATGATTTCTGAAAGGATGGGTTTTGCAGAAGAAATTAAAATAAGGTTTTCACTTCTATATAGAGGAAAAAAATGGGACTGGGATATGAATATCTGGAGCACATTGTCAAGATAGTCTATATGCAGGCCTTCAAAGCCAACCTAATATTGCCTCAGCTTCCAGCAACAACCATGCAGGGCTAAATATCTCATGAGCACAGGCAGAAATAAAAACTATTAAATCAGAAACAGGACTAATGCTAAATAGAATATTCTGAATTTAGAAAGAACCTAAAATCACATCAACATGAAAGTAATGAACTAGCAAATTAAATCAGTAAGGCAAGTAGCAATGATGTTTAATAAATTTTACTAGAGGATGAAGACATGTCCATACTAAATAAAAAGACTTTTTCAACTACAGACCAATTAATCTGGCTACAACTACATGAAAGGCTTTGGAATAAAAGCATAACAGAATTTACTAGGTAGCTGACATATAGGTTAAGAAAATATAGCTTACATCATCTATTACAGCATACCAGCTTACACAGGAACTCATTAGTTCAAATGGAAAATAGCTGCAAGTACAAGAACTGGAAGATTCAGAACTCATTTTTAATGACTTTAATACACAGAAGAAAAAAATTGTATCCATCTTTTAGCAAGCTTGGCACATCATGGACAGGACTAAAGGGTAACATGAATGTGAGAACTACAGCATAGAATCATCAAATCAAACCATATAAACCCCAAGTTTAATGAACTTAGAACCGAAAAGAGTTTCTGCTAGAACTTAGAAGTCTCACAGTTTGGAAATACGGTATTAGTAAGTTTCAGGCTGAAGCTCCATGCATACTCCTTAGATAACAATTCTGGCATAATAACCTTCCTCTTCCCAACTCTCCCTGTCAAAACATGCTGTCAGCTGTCACTGCTTTCTTGACATGTTGATTCCCATAAAAAAAAAACCAAAACACTCAAGCAAACAATCCTCCAGTCTGAAAGAGCACACAGCTACACAAGCGAATGGATCACAGTAAGAGGAAAGATGCCACAGGAGAAGATGAGAAAGGGGACATTCACCTGGCTCAAGAAACCCTGCTACGATTACCAATCCATACTCATAGTAACAGCTGTTATAAGCAACTATTTCGATGCAGTACAAACCCAATAAACACAACACAATGCATTACACAAAATACTTCCAGCAAATATAAAGTTCTGAGAGATAGCAGTCACAAATACAAAATTTTTATGCTCCCAGTGAATACAACTAGCCACCTCAAAATTCAGCAGAGCTGAACTTCTTAAAACGTCAGCTACAGGTCACACTCAGCTCTCCCACAACTCAGACTCACTTCTGCTGTTAACCAATGTCTACTTGGTTACTAAAGTAGTAATGTTTGAGCCTACTGATCGTCAGGATTCATAGCCTGATGACGGAATGGTTATGCTTTTTCTCACCCCCCCAAAAAAATTTATTTAAGCAGCTTTAAAAACAACTTGAAGTAGAACTGATTTTAAATGGGTTAGGTACTTGCTGCATTAAGTAAAACAAGTAGGGAAGACTCCAAAGAGGCAGCAGTTAATGACAGTACAGGAAACTAGAAATAGATCATGTAAAAATAGGCAGCAGGCACTAAAATGACAGCTGTCACTGAAAAAGCAGCATAGAAAACTCTAGTAAGGCCATTTTACATTGCAATGCAATAGAATTAAAGGGATACGGGTAACACATCACAGGTTAGTAAAGACCATGTAAACAGGCCAAAATAACATCAAACACGCTATCTTCTGCAGTTTTAGAGCCTTTCATACAAGCAACACAATATTCACGCCCTGAAGCTTTATCTTGATTTGGTGGAGCTGTCTTTATTTGCTTGTTACATGTCCTGATTATTTCCTTACTTCCCTCCAACAGGTGGAATTTTGGATGACTAAATGAAGATGCTGAAGGGCATTTTTTCACCGCCCGGGCCTGAAAGGCCGGGATTTTGATGTGAAAGAGTGACAGCCACCGGTCGGTCCTCTGACAGGGGCTCTCAAACGGCCCCCGCTGCTACCCTCGCCACTCCGCAAGCGGGACACGGCCCTCGGACAAACTCCAGCAGCTCCCAACTCGTCAAGCAAGAGTCGGAAGGTCACACTGCACACCCCGCGCTCCTTCAGCCCAGAGACGAGAGCCCGGCCCCAACAGAGGCTCCTCCCCTTAGCAGTGCCGGTGGCCGCGGAGGAAGCGGGGAGGATGGTCCCGCTCGCTCCATCGCCCCCAGCCCCGCTGCTTAGTGGGCACCGTGCCAGTCGCCGAGTTTCTCCCCTAACCTGAAGTTGGACCAAGCGAAATTCAGCGCCGCCTGGAAGTGTCCGCCGCCCGACTCCTCCTCGGGCAGGCCGGTCACGCTGCGCACCAGGGCTCGGACGGCCCGCTCTTGCTCCTGCTCGAAGCGGCTGCGGTGGCCGGGAGAGGCCAGCGGCGCCGCCATGGCCGAGACTACGGCGGGCAGCGCGGGGAAAGGGGGCCTCGACACCTGCGGGAGGCGCCACGGAGCCTCCCCTCACAGCCACAGCCGCAGCAGCCGCCGCATCACTTCTCGCGAGATTTCTCCGTGACTTCTCGCGAGAGTTAGACTCCCGCCGGAGAGTGTCGAGGAGGGGGACGATGCGTGCGCATGCGCAGTGCGGGAGATAGTTACATGCTTTGGTGGCCGGTGTCGTCGTGAGGGGATGGGTGGCTCGATGGAAGCCACTGGGTCTCCAGCCTCACTGCTGCAGACTCTTCCTGTCACGGAAATGTCTCTTATCTCCAGAAACACCACCAATAAAGGCGTGTTTCCCCCAGATGAGTCTGCCAGTCTACCGGTAGCCATCCAGAAAAGGGCCGGGGGCTGGCTCTGCCTTGCGAAGTGCATTTTTGTGCACTGAGACAGGAGGATCAGAAGCTATTCATTACAATTACATTATCAGTGAGCATGTGCCCTTGTGGCCATGAAGGCTGGTGGTTTCCTGGAGTGCACTGAAAAAAGCATAGCCAGAAGGATAAGAAAAGTCATCCTCCCTCTCCACACTGCCTTGGTGAGGTTGCATCTGGAGCACGGTGACTGATTCTGGGCCCTGCAGTTCAAGCGAGACAGGAAACTACTGGAGGTGGAGTCCAGCAGAGGGCTACAAAGATGATCAAGGGACGGAAGCCTCTCTGTTTTGTGAGAAGACTGAGAGGCCTGGGTCTGTTTAGCCTGGAGGGGATATCATCAATGCTTGCAAATTCCTAAAGGGCAGGTGTCTGAGAGGATGGGGACAGACTCTTCTGAGTGGTGCCCTGTGACAGGACAAGGGGCAATAGGCACAAACTGGAACACAGGAAATTCCAACTCAGTGTGAGGAAAATCTTTTCTTTGAGGGTGCCAGGGCATTGGAAGAGGCTGCCCAGAGAAGTGATGGAATCTCCTTCTCTGGAGATTTTCAAAACCTGCCTGGTTTCATTCCTATGCAACCTGCTCTGGATGTACCTGCTGTGGCAGCGAGGTTGAACCAGATAATCTCCAAAGACCTCTTTCAATCCCTATCATTTTGTGATTCTGCAATTTCACAGGCCTTCAGGTAACAATAGTGGTGAATATTTCTAATAGCAGATTTCTGTACTCTTGATTGAATCCAGTAGAGAACATGCAGTGTTGTAATCTTTCCAAGAAGACAAGGTCATTGTTCCTATAACAAATCTTTGGATATGTAACTCTTACAAATGTAGCAATATGCAGGGCTCCACCAAGGGAATGATTTCCAAGGCATTCTTTACAATAAGAAGTACTAGCTTTTGGTTTAACTGCATATGCAAGAATACACCATCAGGTTTTTTATCAGTATTAGAGTACACAGAATTTTATACCATTCTGCCAGTTCAGTCAATGACTAGTGCTTTACTCTAATTTCACTTGTATGTATTTCAACTTTGTTTCATATAGTATTTATTGTGAATGGAACATAGCATCCCAATACCTATTATTCAACCAAATCTAAATATATCCATAGGGAGAAAGGATGAGCCTGTTGTGTTTCCCTACCAACCTTACAAAGTCAGATACCACCATTTCTTCATGTGATGCTTGGCTAACACTGAAGCCTCTCCTAATCCCCAAGGTCTACCTATAGGCCCAACCACCAGTAAAGGAAAATTCCAGTGGAGTTACAATGCTCTTGGCTAAACAAAGTGCACTATGTGTTAGTTTTTTCAGTCTTCTCAGTTAACACAGACAACTGCTTTTGGTGTGTTACTGTGGGATGTAGGTGCTGTATTTGTCTCCCCTTTCTCTTTTCTACCACCGAGAGAACAAACTGTGGATGCAGATCAGTTCCCTGCTTGAGCTTCCCCATAAGTCATACTTTAATGAGCAACAATAAAAGTCACTTGCAATGATAATAGCCATCATTTTATCAACAGTGCTGGAGCTGTTTCTGTTTCCAAAGAGAGCTCACACAGAGGTTTTCCCAAGGGCTCCCACAGCATCCACCCTGTGACTCTTCAATCATATTGGTTTAGTACCTGTGATTTAAGGGGCTGTATTTCAGCATCTTGCTTAGACCACAGTGCACAAACAGGCCCAGATGCCACTCAGCTCTTCTGAGGTAGCTTCTGTGCCTCTGGGCAAACCACTGTTAGTAGGTATTTGGCACACATGACTCAAGTGTGCATGTCAGGAGTGGAGAAAAAAAACAGTTTTGCACTAGTTCCCTGTTAAACATTTGCCATTACCATGGTGACCCTCCACATGGCTTTGTAGGGAAGCTAGTACAACAGTCTGGCCATGAGCTTCCTTCTAGAAATAAATTAATCAAATCAGTGGAAAATGTTATTATTAACTTATTCCTGTAATAACTCCTGCTTTGCTGCAGTTGTCATATCCTTCCTTATTAGGCTTTGTCTTGCTTGATCTCATCAATGAACACAGGACTGTAATCCAGCTGACCAAAATTTTATTATTTCTCTTCTCCATAAAAGCTTTCATATTGACAAAACGAAAGCACCAGCCAACAGATTTGGAGCAGCAATAGAAAGAAACCCTCAGAAATGTTCTTTTAAAGTTTAAATATGTTACCTGTACCTACATAGTGTAAAGAATTCTGTAAAAATACAGCGGTATAATTTCATTATCCTGACAATAATAAAAATAGTTGCAGTTCTTCTAAGTTACAGTGTATTAAGAAACTTCATTATGTTTCTACTTGGATAGGTTGAGTCTTGCCTTATGGTTCAAATGAAGAACTGTAAGTGATGGCCTTAGTGCATTTGTGGGCAGGATGCTGGGCTCAAATAGGAGCTCAGAAGGACTCTGCTCCAGCACCTTTCTTATAAAGCCTTAACTTATTAAACATTCAAAGAAAAAGTCTATAAAACTTTCTTGTTGTTCCTACATCTCTGACAGTGTTTCCTACTTCAGCTTAGCAGCAGTCATTTTACTCTTTAGTTGAGTTAGCCAAACAATGTTTTGAACCACAATTTGTTCTCTAGTTGTTAACTAAGAGTCCACACAATCAATAGCAGTGGAATGTGTGGTAGTAATTGATACTTGAAGTACTCCAATGACATTGAAACAAAATTGCTAGGTGTTAAGTTTTCAAGTGTTCTTCATACAATGTAACTGTGGTTATCACTTAACTCCTGTGTATCTAAGGACCTGCGCTATCACTTTGATCACTTTTAGAGGGGAAGTACCAGGCTTTGCAGCATGCGTGTGTCACCTGTGCCCTTCAAGGCAGCCACCCATTTCAGCACCACACCAGAAAAGCAAAAAGAAAGGGGATTTTTGCAGTGAGAAGGATTCCAGGTCTTAGCAGCTGCTTCTTGACAAGCTGAGTACCATGAAACATGGGCTTTGATGACAGCACCGTCTGAAACATTTCCTGCTTCCCATGCAAGTCCATTTCCCCTTACACCGCACACTCAGCTGTGCTGTTAGAGGAGCAAATCTTGTTTCTGTTTTGCTGGGAGTTTTAATGCAGGTCAATTCACTAATCCATTCCCTTGGAGGCATCAAGAAGTGATACCTAAAGTCCCCAGGCAATGACAATACACTCTCAGTGTCTGATGAATTGGAAATCTGTGTCTGGTTTTCTAAACACAATACAAGAACTAGGATAAATGTATAACATCTGTGACATCTGTGCTGCCTCAGTCATAAAAGGTTTTAATTCCACAACTCTTTTTTTTTTCCCCTCATCATAAGCCTCATTTGTATTTTCCTTTTGCCGGTTTACAGCAGCAAGGCTTGGTATTTGATTTCAGCTGCAAGAGAAAGCACTGGACAGGGAGAAGGCATGAAGGCCCTATTTAGGAGTAGACTTACAATGCTTTTTTAAAATATTATTTAATGCGAGGAAGCTTAATAGCTTCCCTTATATTCCTGGATTTTCATGTTGGTAGCTGTTGCTTGCCACTCAGCTGTCCTTCCAGATCATACTGCTATGAATTAGGTGTATTTTAACTCAGGTTTCCCTTTCTCATAGGATTATAGAATCATAGAATTGGATTAAGTTGGAAGGGAACTTCAAAGGTCATCTAGTCCAACCTGTGTTAGTGAGCAAGCATATCCTGCACTAGATTAGGTTCCTCAGAGCCTCATCAATGCTGGCCTTGAGTGTCTCCAGTACCTCTTTGGGCAACCCTTTCCAGTGTCTCATCACCCTTATGGTGAAGAATTGTTCCTAATATCTAATCTAAACCTGCCAATCTAGACCATCAGACAAGACATCTATACCAGGTTCATGCTTCATGTATGAGACTTGTCAGGTCTCCCATCACATTCATCTGTCACCTCTGTTACCAGATGAGTATAGGATAAATTTCACAGGACTGCATATTTAAGATACTGTATTCAAAGAAGTGCTTAGGATTTAAATTTCTTTTAATTTTTTTGTGCATCTATACAAATAATTATTTAATAATTATCCAAAGTGGGTTACAGAAAACAATTATTTATCATAAATATACTTCTCTTCAACACCAGCTGCAGGCTGTGTGAGCCTGATGTGAGTTCTGAGCTCATTAAGACCTGACTTTATGGTCTTGCAAAAATCAGTTCAGGAGACTGATTACCAAAGGAGGTTATAAGCTCATGATTTCCTCCAGAAGTCACATAAAAATATCTCAGAAAAGTGACAGGAAGATGATGTAGCTGATCTTCATCCCTAACAGGAAAGAGTTCATCTGATAACTTTCTACTACATTAGGTTTTGAAGTGCAGCATGATTTCTTACTCTTGGTTCTTCATCTGTTGGAGTTTCACAACTGAATATAATGTAGGACAGATTTCAAAAACTGCTCAAACTGACTTAAAGTCTGCAATTTATAATGTTTTGTGATTCCTGTTAGTTTGCTGTAGGTTCAAATCATCATTTCAAGGCCTTCATTAAGAATATCATCAATTGCAGATCCAATAGATTTTTGTACAAGACCAATAAAGAGTTAATATAGTCCTGAAAGAAAAAGAGAGTAAAGGAATGCAGGAAAAGAAATTGTAAGAGTACCAAGCTGACAGCTGAAGAGAGTAGGGGTAATTTTAGTAATTTTCTACTGGATTAAGGTCCATCTTAAAAATCAGGACTTCATCTGTATTTAATTTTACACTGTTAATTGGCTATTGAAACAGAATGCACACTGCCAGTTTTCTAGT
The DNA here is from genome assembly GCA_013400935.1 of Turnix velox. Classification (NCBI taxonomy): domain Eukaryota; kingdom Metazoa; phylum Chordata; class Aves; order Charadriiformes; family Turnicidae; genus Turnix; species Turnix velox. The sequence goes on along the minus strand of VZTY01010372.1, from coordinate 37,867 downwards.
TAAACCATTATCACCAGCTTCAGCAAAGGTCATTGTACAGTTCTGAGGCACCTAAAGCATTATTCCAACTAAGGCGTAGAATATTAGATATAATTCTGACTGTGTCTAATTTTTGATGACAGGCATAGGACAACAGGCTTGGACAGCAGTTATGCTTCAAGTACACATATTGCTGAAACCTTGCAGACTTGTAAAGTTTTCTTTATAAATTAAAAAATAAGCCCCCCACACATATATGGCATGATCGGTAAAGAAAGAGTAAGCAAGCAGATACAGGGTTTACTGGAGACCTCAAGGAATGCAGGCAGCACCCAGAGAAAAATAAAAACAAGAAGAGGTAGGCAGAAGATTTCAAATAACCCTTAAAAAAACCCCAAAATAACAAAGAAAAAGATGGGTGACATTTACATATTTTGTTACAAATTAAACAATATAGTAACAGACTGTGAAGTTCTCCTTAGGTGTATGTGATCCATCCCACCAGGCAACTAGTAGTTGTGGTGCTGTGATACCATGTGTTGTTTGGTTTCAAGGAAGACTCAGTCACAGAACAGAGAAATCACATTGTATCCCAGGTCACTATCTCAAAATCAGTAGCAAATTGTTAAAATATTTAGATATCTCTAATGCTGCTGAATATTTGCCCTTCAATAGTTATGCTGTCATCAGTGAAACTGGATGCATGGGAAGTCTCTTTTCTGAAATAATGATGCTTTAGTTGAATTTTTTACTTGGATATGATAAGTTTTCTTTTAGTAATATAATTCCAAAAGGTTGACGGGTTTGCCCTGAGCCCCAGGTTTTCTTACCTGTTTGTGGATTAGACTGAGGAACCGGTCTCATCTTCTGTGGGAACTGCTCTTGGCTTTCACAAATGCTAGCAAGTGTTTCAGTTTGTGGAGCTTGTCACAGCCCTTTAAATTCTGGTTTTGCTTTCTTCACTCTTCCCACCCATTAAAGTCTTCAAACTTTCTTAGACAGCTTTACCATATGCTGCTTTTCTTTTCTCTAAAAATGTAGATGCTTTCTTCTTTTATTGTACCCTTTCCAACTAGAAATATTTTACCCATCTAGAACAGTCTTGATTTTTCTTTTCAATATTAATGTGCTGGCTTAAGTTTTCACTCATGACAGATCCTTCTGTGACTGTGTTGCTATTCTGTTCTTACATGCAAAAATGTTAACAACTTGTTTAGTGGTGTGGTTGCTTGGGTTTTGTCAGCCTCACTGGTTTGCAATCACTTTATCTACAGATAAACAAGAATGGGATACCAGCTTTCTTCCTTCATAGAGAAAAAAATAGCTTATATCAGGGCTTTTGAGACCATATACATCCTCTCAGATTCAAGAGCAGATTTGTCTTGTTTACAGAGTGACCTGGCCACACAAGCTTTCATTGTAAAACATTTGTCTATGAAACAGTGGGTCACCTAACTTTGAATATCTCTTGATTTAAAGATTCTTAAGCTATGTACAGGCCTGGTAGATGAGAGGAGAGCAGTGATATTGTCTACTTAGACTTCGGTAAGACTTTTGAGGCTGTCCCCCTTAAGATCCCCACTGAAAAACTTCTGAAGTATGGGGTGGATGAGCAGTCAGTGACATGGGTTGAAAACTGGCTGGACAGCTGGGGCCAGAGGGTGGTGGCTTGTGGCAGAAGGTCTAGTTGGAACCTTGACAAGCTGTAGAAATTGACTGTTTCTCACATGTGGCAGACCAACCAGTCAGAAATGAAAAGCATGTCTTTGCTTTTGGACTTGTCTGTATTAAAGAAGAATCTATTACAAGAGAAAACAATGAAGGACTAGGATGTGATATCATAGTACTAACAAATACTATTTGAAACAAGTGAGTGGCACTGATCCTGGCACCCAAGCACACATCAGTCCCCTGGGCTTGGTCTGCTACTGCCTTCTACCTCTTGCAGCCATCTGCAATCATGCAGTACTGCCAGGCTCCCACTGATTTCAATGGCTTCCAGAAGTTTCCAATGGGTAGTATACAGAAAACACCTCTTCGTATGTCTCAGTCATTTGTATTCATATGTACTCCAGTCATTTTCAGTTCTCTCATGACATTTTGCTTGAGTGAATCTGTTACTAGCTCCTGGATCAGCAAATCTGAAATTATTTCAATGCTGGAATAAGCAATGCCTTGTCTGTTGGGATGGAAAGATTTCCCAGTCTGAGTTGAGATGACGTTCCAGTTAGGGCTTAGGGGTGGTGGTGGTGGTGATTGAATCTGATGTCTAGGCATAGAATAGACGACATGTTGTTAGAACAAATTTAAGAATAAATGAAAGACAAGAAATTAATTTGGACTTGTCCTTGCGTGGAAAATACATCAAGTAAATTACATAATTGCTATACAATAGAGTGAATTGTGAGGGGGAAAAATTGTATGAGATCACTGGTAATTTAATACGATTACAAGGTGGATTAAATCAAGTTGAAATAATAGGTAGCAACTTTCATTCTTCATTTGAAAGAGTTGCAAGAAATTCACAAGTTAATTTGTCTGAGCTGGCAGAAGAGATTAAAGCAGCCTTCTTACCAAAAACACTCCTAATATCCCTGCCTAAAAGGAGGAAAAATGGCAGATGCTCATAAGTTTCTCAGGAACTGCCATGGGCTTTCTAAAAACTGTTTTGATCCGGTGACATCTGGAAGGATGAGAGATAGTCCAGATGGTGAAAGACATAGGCAGACCTCAGAGCAGTCTAAACAAACATAGTGGGCATGATCCTGAGAGGTATTTGCAGGGTGATTGATGGGAAGGAGTTTGTTGATAAAAACTCTTGTCATTTTTTCTCATTCTCCATAAGTTCTAAAAAGCAGAACTCCTTTTAGTACAGAGAACTGTGCTGGGGATTAGAATCCTTCATGACTTTTCATTATGAAGCCAATGAATACACAGCAGGTCCCACACTTCTGTAGTGCACAAATCTTTTGCTTTAGTGAGGATGAAATGCCTGTATGCAGTTTAGTGCCACAACTTGTGCTGGTGGCACATCACTAAAGAAAAAGAAGCATTTGCATTAGATTGTGACTGTGGTTTTACTGACAAATTGGCATTTGCTTTAAGATTTACAATACAGTTGCCTTACACATTTTGTTGATCTTAGCAAATACATCCCTTTGGAGATGCACAGCAGACAGAAATTCCATAAATTATAAAGGTTTTATTAGTTTTACAATTTTCTTTTTATACAGGTGATCTGGGAACTAGAAATCTTCACCCAGCTGATCTATGACTGAGATACCACAAGTGTTTAAATTTGGGAATAGGGAGCAGGGAATGTTTACCAAGCTAGTTCTAAGATTTTCCATGATAGCTATGGCCCTAACCAGAGTTTACCCACCATGACCTCTCTCAGCATTCCAGAGAAGACACAGTTGAGGAGTGAGGTTTTGAGGATGGATAATAATGTTTTTAGCAGGTCATTCAAAGGTGATAAACCTCAGGTAGCTCTGCTGTTAGGGAGGCTGTAAGATTTTCCTCCTCACCCAACAGCTCTACACTCAAAGGATTTACCACTGGATAAAACAAGACTTGCTGCTGAAAGAAATGCTGAGAGACAAGCAGGCCTCAGCAGGAGATCAGCTTAATCTCAAAAATGCCATGGCTTTTTGCCAAAGCACAGAAGAAAGCCAGGTCCTGGGAAGTCCTGTAGGCCACCATCAGTAATGAAGATGGAATTGAAGAACGTCCAATTAATGAAGGGAACTGGTAAAACAGAGAACTTTTAATATCCTTAAAATTACTATTAGCAGGTGTCCAAGTTCAAGCAAATTATATATCAGAAGTAAAATCACCATTGTTCACTTCCAGACTTTCTGTGACAGAAATCTGGCAGCGCTATCTCAGTCCTGTTGGAAGCAGAGCAAGCACTGACTCAGGGAAAAATCCTCTATGAAAGAACTACTAGTGTTATTTCTGGTTAAAATTAAGTGTGAAGCATAAAGCATTGACAATCTACTTTTAACATGGAAAAGGAAGGCTGTTATAACTTGCTACAGGATGTATTCCTTCAGGTCTTTAGGGATGATACCTAGCTAGCAAGTGTAGTGAAAAATAACAGTGATGGTTTGTTCAAAATCTTGGGCGTGTTTGGACTGGTTCTGAGTGTAATTGAAATGGTGAATTATTAACTAAAATTTTGATGTGTGGATACACTGTTGGTTCACAGACCTCTACTTACAGTTAGACAAAATGCCCTGAAACTCTCCAGAATCTGCTGCAAAAAGCCATTTCTGGAAAATCTAAAACAAGTCAAAAATTCATGTCTTACGGGCTGGCTGGCAGTCATGGTCATGACACTAGCATGGAACTGGAAGCTCAATAAAATGGTGGGAGACAATATACACCCCTCCAGTAGCCCACTAGTAAAAGACAGAAACAATGTTTCAGCTATAACTAAAGAATTGCTTTAGCTTCTTAGCAGTTGCTGTGAAAAGCAAAACATGCAAAAACATGGTAAAACTCTTTAGAAAACAGGGAGAACAACAGCAAAATGGCTTAACAGTCGGAGCTGGCATGCATGAGTTGATGATGCTCTTCCACTTATGGACCATCTCCACATGGACTAAGGCAGTGAGCTCTGCACAGCAGCTTACAGGTAAGTAGGACTCAGCAGCCTGGACGCAAGCTGTTACTCACAGAACTTGGTGCCTGCCACTGACACCTTACCCAGAGCAAGAAGTGACTCCTTACTGCAATATTATTGCTGCATTGCTAGCCATGAAGGAGGTAACTGCAACAAGTATCTGGATTTCTTTGGATATTCCTAAATATTCTGGCTGCCCAAATCTATTAAAATATTACTGGATGCAAAACAAACTTGTTCTTCAAAATAGGAAATCAAAGTGCATTGCTATACACATTCCAAAACACTGAAATGCATATCACAGGAAGAACAGGAAAGAAAATAGTTTTACTTTTCTGCATAAGCATAGGTAATGAGTGTCTAAGCAACAAGCAACCTTCATAAATTGAGAACATCCCAAAAATACATGCCTTCAGTGCAGACCTCCTTCCTACTTTCTGGTGAGGGGATGTGGAAAACCACCAGGCTGACTTATAAAAAGATTGACTTATTCCAAAGTGAATGCTCCTAGGAAATCTTCAGAGAAGGATCCTCTTACAACATCAAAAATCTTAATCAGGACAAGCCCACACCAGCATTAAGCACAGCAAGACGATTGACAGACACATTCAGGACACCATCAGCATGACTCCCATAACAAGTGATGATATGGATGCCATCTGGAAATCACAGAAAGGGAGTTGGATGCAGATGAGCTTCTGTCAAAGTTGATCTCTATTTTTCTTGCTATTTTTTTGTGCAAGTTCCTGACTGTGATTATCTTTATGTAATAAAAATGCTCTTTCTCACACAGTTTTAGTACACTTGTGGGCAGAGAAGTTCTAAGAATTTAAGTTTTCAGGGGAGCAAATGTTAAGCTCTGGAAGGTTTCAGGGGAAATATTTGAACCATCTGGCTTTGCCATCATTTGACATGATGGATCCAAAACAATTTTGAAATGCCCTCTTCGCTGCCATAAACAGCAGAAAAGTTGTAGAAGGCTCATGGGTTCCAGAGTATATTGAAGGTTGTTCTTATAATCAGGTTTACATTAATAACTTGCACTTCTATAGGTCTCACAAGCCATAGAACTTATTGAACTTATAATCACCTAGGTTGGAAGGGACCTTTCAGATAGTCAAGCCTAACCATCATCCCAACTCTGACAAACCTCGTACATAGACAGGGATTTTGAACCCTTGACCCACAGTTTAGAAGTCTGATTCTCTTCCAACTGAGCTACACATTGAAGTCAACTTCACTCTGCTTTATAACAATGAGATGAGACTCTAATCCTTTTAAGTAAGAGTAGTACCTCAATGTATCACCTCCAAATTCTTACAAGCCCCGTCAAACTTGAGATCTTTCTCTCAGCAAAAATGGGATCCTGCAAGCTATAATTGGGGCAATCCTCAAGCAATAATAATTATTCTTTGTCTAAAGCTGTAATTCTTGTTAGCACTGAATTGAATCCTGCAATATAGAAATTTTATATGCTTGGATTCTCATAAATTCAGCTCTTAATTAACCTCTTTGACAAAAGGTATGCATCTGCACTCAGCAAGTGAACTGTCTATCGATAAGCTGATACTAAGAGAGGACACTTCTGGTGGCCAGCCCTAACTTTACAAAACTAATACTATCTAAGACAATGTTTCACAAACTCCCAAGTCATAAATGAGTACCTTGTTTGAAATGAAAATGTAATGACCATGACATATAGGTTGCCTCCAGAAGAATCACAGAGTATTGGGGACAGGAAAGTTTATATCCAGGTGAATCACCAGTGTGCTAAGAATTCTGTTGGAAGAGCTTTGCTGCAAACAGCAGGTTGTGGCAGGGGGGACAGTGCTTGGCCATACAGTTAGTCAAGGGAGTCAGGTCCTGGCTCCAGCCAGCTACAGACATGTCCCAGCAGCTCCCAGATGAAGAAAACACAGAGAGGACTTCGGGAATCACTCCAAACACAGATAGCAAATAATGTTTGTGGTTGCTCTGTTTCCTTTTTGTTTGTGTTATGAATCTACCCACTAGTTTCTTAATTTATTTTACTTCTCATCTGGTCATCTGGCAAATGTCACTAAGTTTGGAAATCATTTACTTTTAGCATGAGCTGGCAATATCTCAGGTGGCTTGATTTCAGAGGAAAGCAATATAACAAACTTCCACTAAATTGCACCTATGGTATTAAGCCAAAAGCACTTAGAGTCTTTCCTGCTACCTTCTGGAAGAAAGTAGTGCAAGGAAAAGTTATGAAAGGAGAGGAAGAGTTGCTTTCTTAGCAAGTTAAACTAGGAGAGAAACCAGTCTAATACTGGCTTAACATAGTGTGAAATGTAAAAAAAAAAAAGAGGAGAAAGTGGAAAATGTTACAAAGAACAAAAAGAACAAGAAGGTCACTCAGCAAGGCCATAAGGTTGTGGACCAAGAAGGAGGTGTTAATTAATTGTGTCAGTTCACAAAAATTATGTAACTAAGATGGAACTCAGCTCAAAATCAAGAAAGAAGATGATCAGTTATCTAGTAGGAGATGTAACTTTTTAAGGTTACTAGAGACTCAAAGAAGTTTTAATGAAGAAAGCTCAGTGTGGTCACACTAGATGTCAACCAAATGCTCCAACTGCATTCTGATGTAATAAACACCGTGACAGAAAAAAAAAATTAAGAAAAAAAAATTTAAAAAAACCAAGCAAGCAAGGACAGGAAGTCTCCAGAGTACATCAGCAGCAACTAAGCTTGGTGCTGCACAGCCTGAGACAGTTGTTTCTCATACCACATCTGCCCTCTGTGTAGGCAGGAGTCAGAGAGAGCCTGCCTTGGGGCAGGAAGGGGATCTTGCCTCCTCCAGTCCAAGGGTATCAACCTTGTGGGATGCTTACTGGAAACCTCCTCACGCACACAGGAAATATGCAGAAAGACATTTGGGATTACAGAGAGCAGATTGCTAGAGAAGGCTGCCAGAAAGCAATTACTTGGTTAAGTGCACAAGCTATGCCTGGGATAAGGATATTGCTCAGTGTATTTAGCAAATTAAGTTCTTTAAAGAAAATACAAGCAGAAACAGACTGCTCTTATTTAAAGGATGGTGAAAAAGGAGGAAGCACTGGACTCTGTTCTTCGTCAGTCTTTAATGAAGTGACTTAGCTGGAGGAGGCAATTTCTGAAGATAAGCCTGAATGAAACTAGGAAAAGATATGCCTAAAGTGTGCTAGTGTCCCATATCCACTTTTGTCCACTGAAGGTTTTCTTTGATTGTGCTGCATTTGTCCTCCTTGATCTGTATGGCCAATGTGCAGAGGTGTTTTTAATTTCTTTAAGGACTCCTAGTAAGAAAACGCAGGATCTGAAGATGTACGGGGAAAATCTGACTTCATTGCTTAGGTGGAATTTCAGCACACTTAGAAGATGTGAACTAATTCCAACAGAACAATGCAGATTCAACCCCGTCCGTGTGTGTGAAGCATAGAAGAAGATGACAAGAAGTATACAGAGCTGTGCTAGAAGTCTTTAAAAGAAGAATACAAAGAAGAGAGATGAGGCTAAATCTGCTGATTCAACATTTATAGTACAGACATCTGCTTTGGCACTAGGCTCTCTTTGTAGTCAATGGCGAGCAACAGATATTTTTGGGCATGACTCATCCCATTTGAATACTGACATATGTACTAGATTAAATAATTTGCACCTCGAATTTGCCACTTTCTCTTCATGGACTGTAAAGAGCTGGCAGGGTGATCAGCTCATCCACAAAGTCTTTCAACTCAGTTGTATGAAACTATGCCTGGAGATAGGACTAAATGACCACTAGAAGTCCCTTACAGCCTCTATCATCTTGGGATTCTCTGAAGCCCAGGCAAAGTGCTGACATGGAAAAATTTGGGGCAGCCAAAAGCAGCTGCCCCTCAAGGCATGTACCCAAACTGGCTGTAAATCCAGTCTTTTGCAGCATCTGGAACAATAACAGGATAGTCATGAGAGGTTGATGTCACTGTATTTATTCATCTGGATAAAAAAATGTGAGCTTTGATAAAATAGTACATCCAGAAGCTCATTAAGAGATTGTCAGGAAAGCAAATGAAAAGTTACTGAAGGACCAGTGCTATTGCAGACAACCCTAATTTTATTAAGATCTGTGCCATCAGCCATTGTCAAGAACAGATAAGCTTGAAGGTATCTGGCTTCATGTGGCCCTTGGCATTTGAATAAACAACTTTTTACATTATGAGAGTTACTAAATAATAATTTTTTTTTATCCTTATGTTACCAGACCAACAGGTGTTGAACTGTTGCTGAGAGTTTCAAAGGGCCTTGAGCTGGAGGAAATAAAAGCGGAGCTGCCAAAGGAAAAAGATGGAGGCCTGCCTGCCACCAAAATGGCATGTTTCTGAGGAGACTGTGATGGCCAAAGAAGTAATTAACTTGGAACAGGTCACTTTATTTGCCTGAAAGTCTCCTTTTGCCACTAATTTCTGGAAATAGACCAAGTCAGAGGAGTAAGTGTAATCATCTCCAAGCTGTTTATGAGTCAGAGATTAAAGTGGGCTGATAGGGTGTGAAGAAGTATGGAGGTGTGAGGGAAAGAAATCTCCTTTGGGACTGCTGTCAGATCCGGTTTCTAACTGCCCATAGGTTGATTGCATTAACAATGCAGGGAATGCAGTACCCATTATGATCATTATTGGATTTGTTTTTCAATATTCTTTAGGTTGGTGTTCTAATGCAGATGGCTAGGGCCTCCAGGGGCACCTTGATCTATGATGGCCTTAAGTCCCACCCAAAAAAACTTCCTTTAAAAACCCTCTATACTTTTCATGAACTTGAAAAAGAAAAATAAATTGCAAGTAATCTTTCTCATGGATCAAAAAAACTACTGAGTGCTAGCAAGTAACATGGACGGGGGGGTTGGAACTCAATGATCTTTAAGGTCCCTTCCAACCTAAGCTATTCTATGATTCTATGATTCTGTGACATGCATGGCAGCTATCTTGGACTAACAGCAAACCAGAAAAAGGAAAGAGTTTATATTGTTTTATATGCCTTCTCCAGCACTTTTAGCCCCAAGGATTTTATCAGTTAACTCAATAAAAATATTTAGGAGCACAATGGCCATGAGTAAAGAATTTGTTTCCTTAATTATTCATCTACACCAGACCCAACTGTAGCAGAGCAATATGAAGAGCTGAAGTCCTCTTTGGGCTGTTAAATGAGGTATGCATTTCATCCTGACAACACATTCTTCCCTCTGGTGGTTAGCATTCCTTTCTGATTCATATTCAAAAAATGTACACTAACTATGCAAATAAATTTTGTTAACCAAATCAGGAATGCAGCTAAGAAGAAATGGAGGAGAGAAAGAGAAGGAAAAACAAAATGTCAAAATTCTTGGCAACTATTGAAATTGCTCTTGGCTTACAATGAAACAGATAGAAAGATGGATGGATTAGATTGGCACTGACAATTTTATATTCAACCTCTTTATTGCTTTCCTGATATATTCAGTTCATGAGGGATCTGGTTCTCAGTTTTAAATCAGGTAATCATAAGCAGTAATATCCAATTACGTCACCATGCTGGAAGAAGCAAATCAACTCATGGGGCAAGGGAGCAGATGATCTAACAGATTTATTTACTTCAATATTTTAGGGTAGTTCTGTTTAATTCTTAGTTCTTCACAAAAGTTTTTCTTCACAACAGCCAACAATCACTTCCCTGAAGGAGCATGCAGATTTTGCTGCTGGTCTAGCTCTTCCACATCCCACCTGTGAGATGAGCTAAGGAACATCATGAGATGTCACAGAATGACCATTGGGAACTAGGAGTAGGTCTCAGAAATGTGCACTCCTGTGCACAACAATGATGTGGTGGTTACCATGATCACTTTAAAATACCCTGTTCCATATCTCGAAATGCTTCCAGGATATCTGAGCCTATCCTGAAAATCACTGTCTCCAGGCCTGGCCAGTGAGTCTTCTGGTGTTTGGTGCACTCAACTCTGAATGCACCGCAGGAGGAGCTCACAGCTTTCAGGAAAATCTAGAAGCCAAACTTTGGAAACTAATAGAAGTATATTTTCATCACTCTTTAATGGTATCCATTATTTAGGTTTTCTTGTCCTGAAGCATATTTCTGTGTTTCATCATTTCTTTCCTTTTGAGATTTGCTGCAATGCTGTCAGCAATTGCATACATTATAGGTACAAGACTACATTTACTCACTCTCAGCATCCCAGCCCTTTTAATTTCTGAAACTGAGGCCTGTCCTCTCCTCACCAGGAATCTCTGTGGACTCTTCCCTGGGTTAACACGGGCACCAGCTTCCATCTTCTCAGCTAAGCTCAGATTTACCACTCCAGTCCCTCAGCTCCGAACGTGGCTCTTTCTTTCAGGTTTTTTATTCTCTGCTCTCTGTGCTGGCTGAAGTTGCTATAAGCTACTGATTCCCATCACTGATTTTTTAAACTAAAAAAAAAAGGAAGGATTTTGAATTCCTTAAATGGAGTGGCTCTAAATTTAATCCTGAAGTGAATTCTGCAAAGGTTAGCTCTCATGACTGTTGTAAATGCAGCTGCATGGAAAGGCCAGTCGTGTGACCTACTTTAAACACACAGTAACTGATTCATGGCAGAAATCTCATTATTGACATTCAATTTTTTTTTGCACAACTGCTGAGCAGAGGATAACAGCCTATCTTCAAATTAAATCCAGTTCAATAAATAGTGCAAAATTAAATCATTCGATGTCTGGTCTGCCTTGAGCTATACTTAAGCCCTATGCGTGATTAACAGATTAGAATGAGGAAAAAAAAAAAGCAGCTTAATCTGTCTGCTGCAGAGGTACTTTTATTCCCCTGTGCTACAGATTGTTTTTTCTCTAGGTACTACACCACTCAGTCTCTGCCTGTGGGGTCTCAGCAGATGGTGTGGCTAGAGGAGCACTGAATTTCCAATTTATCCTGAAACCCTGGTATTTATATTTTTAATGAAAAGTTTTCAGTTCTTGCAAAGAGCAGGAATTTGTCCTTATATTTTTGTCCTTATTACATTCATTGCAGTAGTATTCCCAGACAAGTTCAATGCAGGCAAACAAACACTGGGAGTCTCAGACATGGGAAATGACTGGTCCCAGGCCATGCAGCAACACAGCATCAAAGAAAAAGCGATGGCATCCAGACAGCTTCAGTCCTTCTCTAATGTCTTAACTGTAACACACTGTCTGCTGTGTGGCTGCCACTTATCCTTTGAATTAGCACTTTAAATTAGGACATTTGAATCCTAAATGCTCCTCACGATGAAGTTTAATTGATTGACAAGACTGGCATTCCCAATCTTTCTTTTCTTAAATGGAGCCTTTCTATTTTTTTTTTCTAAAGCTGTATTTATGATTTAAGTAGAAGTAACTATAGTAGGTTAACATAAGGCTCAATCTAGCAGAGTATAAACTGAGTTTTTCCAGTATGGCAGTAGCATGTTTCACTTACAGCAGAAACAGAGAGGAGAGAGTGTTCAGTATTTTGCAGGGATAAAACCTTCATATACCTACAATTTTATATGTACTGCTTATATCATTGGTGACAAGCATCAAGCACACATTAAGACCAGGCAGTGCTGTCTGGAATATCACTGCACAGTCTTTGGCATCTAAATAACCTGAACATCACTTGCATCATTTGCATTTCATAAGTGCAACTCACACAAATAAAGGTGCATATCAGAATACCAATGATACACACTGGCATATTCATATGTTTTTTAATCCTCCTGCTGAACCAAGTAATGCTCTGCTCTGATACCCACACTCATTTATGCCATTGGATTTTGTCTGCCAAACTGCCTGAATACATTAGAAATACATAGAATCACCTTCGTTGGAAGATCATTGAGACCACCCATCAGCCTGACTCTGACAAGATCCATCACTGAACCCTATCTCTAACCTCTATGTCTACTTGTCTCTTAAATACCTCCCCGGGGATGGTGCCTCAAACACCTTGCTGGGTGGCCTGTTACAATGCTTGATAACTCTTAAAGCTGTGGCACAGGGGATTTTTCAAAATGAGCACCATGATTTTAATTTAGTAATTCTTTCACATGACCAAAATAAGAACCCTCAAACCCTTATGTGGGCTTTGGAGCTACACAACCAAGTCAGACCATTCCTTCAGGTATGGAATCCTAATGACAACCAGCCTGTGCCAGCTGTGAAAGCAGTGTGGTCAAATTAATGGGGAAACAGTGTATCTCCTGCAACTGCCAAGGCATAAGCTTTACAAGAAGGAAAGAGCTGGCCTCAGAATCAATTTGTATGTCAAATTATTTCCTTCTGGTAACCTTTCCTGCCCATTTTCCTCTATCAAGATTTCAGAAATTAATCAGGTGATCCACAACCCACTTTTTTTTTTTAAGAGCAAAGTTTTTACAATGAATTGGCATTTGAGCATCTGGATTTCTTGTGCTAGAAGCTTTTTTCTAACAGTAATTTCTGTAGTGATTTCTATCAAAAACAGCAGCAATGTATTTTTAAGACTGTTCAGTGTGATAAGGCTGTGCTGAGAATGTAGAAACCTATTTGCAAGTGTCACACTATTTTTCTGGAGAAAGATATCTGAGCACAGAGCCTGTGATGTGGAGAAAGGTGAACTCATTTTTAAAAAGTTGCTTGCTTAAAAATACCTGCATTTTTATTGACCTACTTCACTTTCAAGTGGCCATGAGTCTCACACCTGATTGATCTGTAAATCTTGTGGCACGTGAAATTCCTAAAAAAATTATCAAGTCCGAAATGCTGGATATTTGAGGAAAGACTGACTTCACAGATTCTCCCAAACAGATAACCATGGGAAAACATCTCAATGTTGACAGCTAAGCCTCTCATATGCTCTCCAGTTCCCCTCAAACCAGTGAGAAGCACCGTGCCAGAAAACAGTGCTTCATTCAAGGGCAGGCTGCACAGGGCTTTATGCATCCTGATCTCATTGAAGATGTCTCTGATTGTTGCAGAGGGTTTGGACTAGATGACCTTCAAAGGCCCAAACTATTCTGTGATTCTCTGAAGACACCATTTTATCTGATGAGCTCCTCGCCTACAGTGCTGACAGCTAGGCACACAAAGTAGATGAGCCCCTATCTCTTCCCCACCCTATATTTCCACTTTATTATTAACAAAGGGACATCCACCCCTGAGTTCTTTGGTTTTGGGTTTTTTTTAATGTTATGACAAAGGAAGTGACAGCTTTGCACATGCTATCTGTAAGAGACATTTGTCTATACACAACCCTGGCAACAGCAGCTGCCTAAGAGACTACAAATAAGGCAGCAAAGTCTAAGCGTATTCTAGACATGTCAAATCTCCCGCAAATTCACAGATGAGCTGTGCTTCTGCAATCAGTCTGATTATCTCTAGCAATGTTAGTCCAACTAAGCATTTAAATCTGTCCAGAATGCCTGTTCCAGCCACAGTGTGGGCCACCAGAAGTTTAAGAAGTGCAGAAGCTGAGAGTACACCAGCAGTACCAATGCACTGCTCCAGCCAGAGCTGCAGGGTGGTCTCCATCTGCATAGACTGGTTTTTAGAATTGAAGCCTGTAGGGCTGGGCAGAAAAAAACCCAAAGCTGTCAGTTAGGCCAATAGCAGGTGAGAAAATTTTACCCAAATCTAACATGATCCTAAATATTCCCACAGTCTCTTAACTACTCTATGCACCTAAAATAACCTTAAGGGTTGAGACTGTTACGTGCTGTAGTTTTATTTAATTAAGGGTTGTTAAGTGTCCTACTGACTAATGCTTACATTATAAAGTCTCTCTGGCAGTAATGTGAGAATATAGAAATAATTCTGTCATCATAAGGAAAACTTAGCTAAAGGGAGCTCTGTAACTGATTGTGAGTTTGTGATTCAAAATACTATAGCTCTGCTATCCTGTTCAGCAAGATTTTACATTCATCCAGTAAAATTCTTCACTCGTAGGCTAGACTTCTTGATCAAACTCAGAGAATTTTTTTTTTAGTTTATATAAGGGAAGCTACGTTATGTATTAGCAGAGTGACTGTGATTTTGAATTAACTGTACTTAAAGAAACTTAAAAAGCAAAGATCTGACTTCAGTTTCATCTTTTATTTGGTTTATTGCAACTTACTATTATATTATGTTGGTGACATCTTTTCTTGATTTAAGTTTATTGTATTTCAACATCTAAATGCAGTTTTCTACATGAGAACTACATGATAAATCACATTTCTGCAAACAGGTAACAATGGTAACAGGAGTACACCTCTCTACCAAAACTTTTCCTCTCTCATGTCGATAAGCTTATGATTCCTGCAGCCTCATCCAGAGTTGCCTTGTGAGGATGTTGCTTCTGAACTGATGCAGGCTGACACAGAAAGGGATAATGTGAAGAGCAGACAAGGTTAATACGAGCAGAAGAAATGCAAGGTGCAGACAGGAAACACCCCTTCTGGCTTGAAGTAATCTGTTTGAGTCTGTTCTAAAAGCCGTGTTACTCAAAGAGAAACTGAGAGAATTAACTCCTTTTTAATTTTTCTTTTCCTGAACTACAAAATTGCACATCTTAAAATGGTGATAGAAAAACAGCAGTCCAGTTTGACTGGCAAATTAATTGTGATTGAAATGTTAGCCATGTGCTGTTTTATTTGGCCTGGATTTTTCCCAGATTGAAACAGTGGAACCTGTAAAGAATTTTAAAATCCTTTTACATTTTTTATTTCCTGTAAATGCTGTTTAAGACATTTTGGATTACAGTAATCTTTGTATTTTTTTCATCTGAGAAGCTATCTACTTACCTACTGGTAGTTGAAGAGGGTAGTGGTGAGTGATGAATGTACATCATTAGCAAACTTGAGACTTGTCACTATACTCTATTCAACATACCAATTAGTTTTCATTTTCTTGATTGTCTTCTCATTCAATGGCAGCAGAAACTGAGACAGACAGCATTCAGCAAAGCCACAGAGTTTGGTGTTGATGCCAGTTTTATTTTCATCATGAATCAGTTGGAGGCATTGCAAATTAAATCAGGAAAGAATTAAATGCTTTCTATTTGAGAACATTATTGGGCAGAAGGAATTGTGGTTGAGGCAGTAAAACAGTATTCTGCAACGCATAGGACTGGAATTCACATCACAGGCAGCTCTTATTTGGGCCATATAGGGAAGGAAAATAGGTCTCCCAACACAATAACAGATAATTTTAATTACTTCAATTGTTGTTACAGGAGCCTTTTAAAGAGAAACTAATTTCTTTTAGGACTCTCATGGGATAAAGATAAATTAACTGAGTAAATAGACACAGAGTATCTTAGATCCCAGATAAAACATTTACACAGAATGATCTATTTGGCTTCCTTGCAGAATAACTGCCAGGCTTCCCCCAAGGAAGCATGATGGCACTGAACAATCCTTCAGCAATCCCTTGGTGTCATCTGAGCCTTGAATTAAGTAAAGGCAAACTACTGTGAAAAGTGGTGATTTAGATTTCCCTCAGCAATCCCATTTTGTCCAAACCACAAGGTTGGGTAGATCAAAGCCTAGGGTCCTCCTGGATGGAGTTCATGCTGTAAATTAGAAAAAAGAATAAGAGTCTCATAAGAGAAGCAGTAAATAAAATGGATCAAGAGTGAGGGAACAGAGATTAAATAGGCTGGGCTGGATTGATTGATATTTTTGTGTCTAAGGTTCAGCCCAAAAGGCCATTGTGAATGACAGATGGCCCCATATCCTCTCCCATAAGAGAGGAGAGGATGGAATAATGTGATTTATGAGTTTAGAAAAATTCTAAAAGACATTAACATATAATGAAATAAAAAATAAAGCAAAAGGAAAAGATATAAAAAGGTATATAATGTATACAAAACTGTATCAAGCTCCCAGGATGACAATCATGTCCCCAGCAGACACAGGGTAGGTCCCAGACTGGGGTCAGTGAGGTTTAAGAGCTGGATGCTGGACCTGTAGTCAGGAGTGCTCAGATGGGGATCAAAGGCTGATGAAGGGGCAGGGTCTTTCCTGGACATCAGCCACTGAATAAAGAGAGCTGACCATTTGACCCCTCAGCTTTTATAGTGAGCATGGGGCAGAGGGGATAGAATACTCCTGTTGGTCAATTTTGGGTCACCTGCCCTGTCCACTCCTCCTTGCAGGTGGAACCCCTCTACCTCTTTCCACTTCCAACCCCCTAGTGGGACAATTAACAAATTTAGCTGACCTTGGTTCTCATAGTAATAAATGTAAATAAGAGCTTCTTGCATACTATTCCTTGGTATAATGAGGTCTTATCAGTCTGAGGACAAACAGTTTCTGAACAACATGATGTTAATTTCAGAGTTCAGTCAGACAGAAGAGGTCTGGCTGAAAAGTGAAGTTACAAACCAGAAAATTTGTTCTGGTTTACCTCAAACCAGAATACCTTGATGAGTGTCAGTATGTAAGTAAATCAGGGCCCGCGACAGCCAGAAGGGGCCATGTATTCCTAACCTGCATATTCAGGAGGTGTCTATCCCTCAGGAGATGACTCAAGCCAAAGCCTCAAAGGACATCCTCAGCATTCAGCAGGTGGAAGTCTGCTATGGCTGAGTTACTCACAAGAGACACAAGGTGATACCACTAAGAAACACCTTTATTTCAAGTCCCACTCTAGAATGAGCTTGAATGAAAACCATTTGAATTCTGTTCATGAAGACAAAGTAAATTAAATCACAAAATAGCTGAAATGTAAAGGGGCTGTGTAACTCCCTGTTTCTGATTAGTTTGGAAGCAAGCAAGGCTCTTTATGGTGGAGAAATTCCTCAATTCAGTCCCGATTATCAATAGGACACCTCGTTCCCTTTACAAAACAGCTTGGGTGACTGAAAGAGACTCAGAGAAGATTTACCTCTGCCATGTTTGTGTTATTGTTACTCTGGAGACCTGAGGGTGTGGCCTAAGCCTTAAAAGGCAATAACTATATTCCATTCTTTCAGCAATTAATAGTGAGTACAGGAGGGAGGGTGCAGTCCCTACAGCAGTGAGTCAGCTCAGATACAGGTGGGTGTCTAGCGTGTCCCTCAAAATGACTCTCGGCAGAAATGAAAGGCAAGAGTGCAAAAATTTGTCAGTTAACAAGTGCTGGGCCCCTGAGAGCACCCATACACCTCGCTGTCCCTGCCAAACCCAACTCAGGGTCTCCAGACCTTTGCCACAGCCCAAGACCTCATTTCAGCCCAGCTCTGGGCTATGAGTCTGGGAAGGTCCACATCAAAGTCATTTCGCTTGAGACAAATTCATCAGAACTCTGATGGAGGCAGCTGTGGCAACACTTTCAAATACTTCAAATATTAAAAAAATTTGGCAAAATTTTCTACCTGCTTCTAATTGTCTTACAGTGTTTCCATTTCATGTTGAAGGGGAAATCATGAAAAAAATATCCCCATCAGTACAACCACAAAGTATGGCAATTTGCCAAAACAAGATATAAAATAGGGGCTTCCTTCCCTTTCAACCCACTATCAAAATAAAAGCAAAGAGGTTTCTGTAGTTCTTGCTCAGGCAGATGCTTCAGCTTCATGTGGGCCAATGCATTTCCCAGGAGGTGATCCTGGAGGCTGCATGCCCAGATAGACCATCCAGCAAGAGGATAAACTAGGAGCATTTGGTCATAGCACAAGTACTGCTACATGCTCTTGCTGACCAAGTTCTGCAGCTAACAAATGGTGTAGTAAGCCTGTCTGGACAAAGGATAATTCCAGGAGGTGCACAGATCAGTTTTTCCTGAAATACAGTCAGCCCTGAGATGATAGGCAGGGTAAGCAGGAATTTCTTCTGAGAGGAGAATGTGAGGAGCATTCCAGAAACTACACTGAGATTAGTTTGAAGACTTCAGGCTGCATTTAAATACTTTGTGATTTGAGCTGCATGATTCACATCAATTTGCACAGCAGCTCTGCAATTGCATATAAATTTTGTTGCTTTTGCTTAGCTTGAACACTGGTTCTCTTTCATCTGTATCTCAGCCCTTATATCCTGTATTGACCTTTTACCATGTGGTTTTCCTCTGTTCGCCCATTTGTTTAATGAGCAGGGTTTGTGGGTTTTCTCTTCATTTTTCTAAAAGGTATTATAGAGTGAAGCTATTGTGCAAGCAGAAGAGGGGATAATGCCTGTGCTAAAGCTTTGATAAATTCTGTGAGAATTATCTCAGTCTGATAAAACCTAAAACTGCATTACATTGTCTATAGAGCTAAAGCAGCAGAGAACCTGACAATTAATGTTTGCAAACCAAAAACTATCTGGAGTAAATGTAAGTAGTCCACTCTTCACAGAAAACTTGTGTAAGCATTTTGTTCTAATCACTTATTCTTTTTCTGCCTGGGTGTTGACACCTAATCCATCCTTTAATCCTAGTTAAGATGAGTCCAGACAGTGAGAAGTGCAGGTGAGAAGCAGATGTTTGTCCTAGGACTACAAGAGAGCAGTTCCTTGTTCCTGTTCTTGTTCTGGAGCTTTGAGAAGCAAATCTCCCTTACCTCTGACAACCACAAATGTGATGTTAGTGCAGTTGTCTCTGTTACAGGGATTCTCAGGCATGCATGTGGGCATGCATGCAGAACCTACCAAGAAATTTCCTCTTGTCCTCATAAGCAAATGACACATTTTATTGCTCCCAGTTTTTAGTATGATAAACTACATGCAGTCAAAGTTTGCTTTGAACTTTAACCATGAAATTTGCTCTTTAAAATTATTCGTATCTAGCAGCTCATGACCATCTCAGTTGGGCTCAGCTTTGGCTGGATTTGCCTGTAGTCACAAGGACCTCTGTTGAGGAGCCACGAGGTTGGACTGAAACTTCAGACAGGATTATCCTGGAGAGCCTAAGGAAATGTGGTTAGCCAGTGCGTATGTTCTTTGTTGATAAAGGTAACAGGAAAACCAAAATGGGTTTTATAGAGAGTTTTAACTATATGGATGCAACACTAAATAAATACTGTGTTGCAGCTGCATGGTTATGCCATGGTCCCTTTGAGATTTGTAAAGCCTGTAGTGAAGACCCAAACCATCGATTTTTAAATCTGTTTCACTCATTAGACAGCTGAAAAAGAAGAAATTATGGCCTGCTGACAACCATTCAAGCGGGGAGACCAATTAACAGCGTCACAAACACAGGAAGATTTCCTCATTAGTAACATAAAGAAAGCTAAACTGGTTCACAGAGTTTCCAAGAACCCGGGAGATTTCCAGAATCAACAACTTTTTGCCCACTTACATTTTCCTTCTAAAAGATCATCTGACACAAGTATATACAAGAATAAATTTCAAGTGAATCCTACATTCTAGCATTTGTCTTTCTCCAAAACCGGCACCATAATGTCTCCTGGAAACATCTGACATCAGAAAGTCTGAATTTACAAAATGATCTCTAGAAAACTTGATGGTACAAATTAATAAAGTCAGTGCAATGGCTGAGCCCTCTCCATTTTCATTTGCACGTGCTACTATGGATTCGTATGTGAGACTGAAATCAATAAAAAGGCAAATAGATTCTTGGTCTGAAAAGAGACACGGGAGAGCTGTAAGTATTTTTGTTACAATGGGTGTTACAGCGGTTTCTGGGGGAAAAAACAATCCTCAGTTAAAAATAGCCCTCAAATTTTCTAGTTCATTTCTTCGCTTGGCTGAACTGTAAGAGATTTAGTTCCCTAATTACACCGACACAATGGCTTAACTTGTTGAGTTGCAATAGCTTGCTGTTATTCTTAATCAGCATCTCTAATTTGGCATCAGTGAGTCTGCAACTGTGACAGAAAGCAGAACAAGATTCACAGGTTCTGCCATTACAAACAATTATTCCCCAGACATTTTAGTGGAGAGGTGCTTCTTGCATTTGAAGCTGTGAGAGCCCAAACACATTACCATCAGAATAATTTTACTCCTGTGGCTACTGCAAATTGGTAGGCAGCGGGAGGCTCAATGGAGGTAGCGGCTATTCATGGAGTCTAAGCCCATTTCTGGGTTTTGAGATGACTGTCTTGTTGCTACCAGGGGTAACAGAGCACACTCTGCAGGAGACTTCAAATAAGAGACACCCTTGAGTCGGATGGTAGAACAGATGCTACTCATTTATGCAAATTTCTACTGTTACAAATAACAAGATGTTTTTCCTTCTGACCTTCCTCTTGAGCATCAAAAAATTCATACACTTGCTTTGTTCTGCCTTCCAAGTCCTGCTTTTTTCTTGTTCTGTTTCCTGATAGCATTTTCTATCACCCTCAATGAGGGCATTATCTTCTTTTATTAGAGGAAGTCAGATCACAAGATCACTGCTGACTTACAAGGGATTATGATTTAAATTTATAAAAGAGCCCTTCTTTCAATATTTCCTTGCCATTTCAATCCTCAGATATCTTGGAAAAGCCATGCTTTGGAAAAACTGGGAAACCATTGACACAGGCTGCCCAGGGAAGTGGTTGAGGCCCCAACCCTGGAAGTAGTGGGTAGACACAGTGCTTAGAGATGCAGTTTAGTGTCACAGGTTGATGGTTGGATTAGATGATCTGAAAGGTTCCTTCCAATCTAGATGATTTCATGGTTCTATGATTCTAAGAGCACAGTCAATCTGACTCAGTGAAGCATATTAGTAATAGGTTCATCTTTAAAGACTGTAAGTGTAAATCAAATGCCTCTGCTTCTCTTGGCTGCGGAAGAGCTCCCTTAGGCTGGGTACCCATCAGGCTCCTGCAGCCAGTTTGGCAGTGCTGGACCATGCTAACAAGCATCCCTTGGCCCAAAAGCAGGCTGATGGATTTGGCTTCATCTGAATGCCCTGCCATCTCATACTCCGTGTCTGGCTTTTACATGAGGCAGCAGAGAGCAGCCACACACTAACCCTCATGTCTTTGCTAAGAGTAACTGGAGAAACTTGAAAGAGGAAGCAGCAAGGAACATGATTCCTCCCTTCCATGGTCCTCAATCTCAACCATCATCTCCCCTCAGTCCAGAGGTCTTGTGCCTTCCTACTTCCCCTACTCTTTTGCAGAAAGCCAGTGGGTAGTATAATTTGCATAGTGACTACTTGATTACATTAACTAAAACCTGAAGCTGTACACCTTCCATCTCTATATCAGCCCACAGAGAAGTGGACTTGTGCTCATTTAACATGCAGAAGTACACCGACCAAGGTGGTAATGAATGCCCCTATTTCCTCATACTTTTTGCTAGTACTGGAGAATGAGGTCAGAGGAATGCACAGAGAGCAGAGTTACCACCTTCTGTACATGACTTTGCATCTGAAACCCCTTCCTCCTGGGTTATAAGTCTGCTTTTTTTTGACTTCCTGATTTCTTCTGAGCCTCTAAACTTCCACCATGTATACTGAAGCTTCTGTGATACTTTTGACCTTTTGCAGGCCCTCAAGCTCTGTTCTGCTTTGAGGAAACCCCAGTGTGAAAAATCCCTCTTCTGTTCTGCCCACCTTGCCTGAACATCCCAACCCAGCTTCTCCATCCACTGTTCCCAACATGTACCTTCTGAAATATGAGCTTCTAAGGCTTGCCTCACATGTGAAACACATGGTATTGCACATGTTGGAACATCTGATGACACAGCAACTTCAAAAATAAAAATATTGTCCTGGTTTGTCAGCTTCTTGAAGCTTTATAAGCTGCCATTAACCAGGGACTTCCTTTTGGCTGAAGCCTGTGAGTGACAGCGTGTGCAGGCAGAGCACTCATTAACAGCCAGGATGTTTGAGGGCGTTGCTCCCCGTGCAAAGCATATTTAATTTTATCAGCTAATCAAGCTATTTTTAATCATAAACCCCTCTTCAAAAATGACAAGAACACGCAAGAGCTGAAAAATGGCTAGATATAGAGGCAACAGTTTCTATTTTGAAAACCCTGCTGAGAAGATAAAAATGATGCTGAAACGCAGTGTTCCAGCATTTACTGTCTCTCTTGTCAGTAGAAGTGCTGGGGGAGAAGGAAGAGCAAAAATTTATGTTAGAGATAATACACAGGAAGCCAATGTTAGGCTAGATTAAAACCAGCCAGTGCTTTCAGTGGCAAGCTTGGAATCTAGAAAGGAAATACTGCTGTACTAAACTATGCAGAACATTTTATGCCATGCTATTTTTTCCCCCTCTTTAATAGAATGACACAAAGCGTAGAATTATCCCCAGGAAATGGCAGGAGCAAGATGCCAAGTGTGGAGCCTGCTTTGCAGATCAATGAAGAAGAAAATGACTGCCTCTCTCAGGTACTGACCCGTCCTGCTCTTCAAAGGAGATGCAGAAGATCATCTGTATATGTACACCGTGTCTTTATGGTTCATGGAAAAAGCCTAAATGGGAGAAAATCATCCCACTCATCTGTGCTGAAGAGAGAACAAATTAATATAGAACTGATAAGTGAGAAAAGTGAAAGCCACTCTCTTCCAGCTCTATTCAGACCAGCAATCTGCTCCCCAACACTAAAAGTGGGTGCTTCTGGTGACTGCTCAGAGTGCCAGGGCTTGATGACTTCAAGCCTGGTGTAGACACCCTCCCACACAGCAGCAGAATAATGAATAATGGCTTTGCTGGAGTCTCCTCAAGCCAGTAGAGCCCTAACCTAAAACAGCCAGAAGAGACACTAAGAGGTTAATCCTCTTTCAGTAGAGGAACTGATGTGAAGGTGTACATCAAAACGTTTGGTTTTGTTAATTGTTTGGTTCAATAATCTTCTAAGAACTGCCTGTGTTTTTATCTCAATAAAGATTGTAGCTTGTGGTAAAGAGATTAGCATCTCTCACTTTTTCCACAACAGTTGCCACAAAAGTTTGTAGCAACATTGCCTGGAAAAAAAATTAGCATATGCAATTTTATTTCTATGATTTCTCATTTATCTGGCAGACCATCCTCCTCTGTGAGATGTTTCCTTCTTTTCAAAGCAGAAGCTACACAGGTTTCAGACCTTGGTTTTAGTTTTTAGACAAGTAGATATCATAGAAATACAGATTAGTTTAAGGTAACACATGTTGTGCTGTTGCTCCTTTGCCAGCTGGCGGAGATGCCACAGCCAGCACAGTATTTGTCTAACAAAAGGGAAGCAGATCAAGTTATCATTCTCATCTGTGCTTCTCAGGATCCCATCTTGGTAAATCCTCCAAAATTACTATTTTGCAAGATGCCATAAAACTCATACACTACTCCAAGTTGGAAGTGACCCATGAGGATCATGGAGTCCAACTCCCTGCTCCTTGCAGCACTACCTAAAACTAAATCATATGACTAAGATGCATCTTTCAGATGCTCCTTGAACTCTGACAGGCTTGGTGCTTCCCTGGGTGGCACCAAGTTCCAGTAACCCACCAGCCTCTCGGTGAAGAGCATTTTCCTACTGTCCAACTCAAACTTCCCCTGATGCAGCTTAGATAGGACATTTCCTTGTGTCCTACCACTAGCCAATTACACTGCAGATACCTCTTCAAAATACTAGATATGTTTGTTCTATGAATAGATGAAGGGGTTTTGGCAAGCATGTTTTTGCCCTGTCATCCTTCTTTACTGGCTTAAGGATCTGGATGGAACCATGGATCTTTCAGAGCCAGAGCTGAAACTCAAGCTGATGCACCTTCCTGTTTAAAAAGCCCATATTCATGATGAATGCTAGGGCAGTTTTTCCTTTCCAATGCCATAATTTCTACATTCTCCTGCTCCTACAAGCCTTGCTTGGCACTGTCTCCTCACCCAGCACACTGTAAACTGCAGGAAGCCTGGTCTTTAACACCTAGTTACGCGAGGTGAAGTAAAGTGTCAGCAGACAGTTTGCTGGCTGCCACCTTCACAGAAGAGGAGTGTGTGCTTTTTCTCTTGTGCTGCTTTGTGCTCCTCCTGCCTTGTCTGATAAATGTGAAATGAGAATATTGTGTAATACGTAGACATTCAAACAGGAAAATGTGCAGCAGTTGCAGACTCTGTACCTAAACATTTGTGCTACAGTGGAAATGTTTATTAGAACCTATGTAACTAGTGGGCAATTTCTGTGCCCTGATGTATGTGATATTGTTCACTAAAGCTGTGTTGTGTGCTTTACTACAAGTGAATACGTAGGCTATTCTAGGAGTCAAAACATCACATGCCAAGGGTGAGGATAGTGTTATGCTTGCTGAATTTCATTCTGCATGTTGTACTTAAATATTAGTAGTGTTTTACTATGGCATCCATTGCCTGGATGAGAGGGAATGATGCCTAGGACAAACAGCAGGACAGGGACATTGCTTTTCTGCCAAATGAGTGCCTTAACCAGGAACATGGTATCACCTTCTTCAAGCATCTGCCACGGTCTATATTGTTCAAGGTCTTTAACGCTGTGTGTATGAATTTAAATACCTGAAGTCAACCTCTTGCTGACTCTCCATCCCACGAGAGATTTATTTAGGCTAATCTTAGATATCAAAAAACCCACAAACCTAAAAGACTAAGTGAGAGCTGGTAACGTTATGCTCCAAATAAAGAGAAAGGTTATCAGAAGGCTATCAGACATTCAAGACAGACTGGGTGGTTCTCTGGGTGCCCGTTTCTTCCTACCAGCTGCACAAGGCGACCAACTAGAGCAGACACGAAACTTTGAGATGTATAAATTGGAGCAATGACTCACGAGTGGCATGTTCGCACCCCATGGGCAGCAGGCAGAGACAGACATTAACAGCGTGGCTGCGGAATCCCGCAACTTCCCTACAGCAGCGCTTCTGTAAGCCCGCTGCAGATCCGAAGAGCTGTCATCCATCCCAAAAAATACATCTGCGCTTCTCTTCGCTGCCGTAGCAAGGTCTCTTTGATGGTGACTTGAAAGACAACGGGACCGAAACGCTTCTCTTCAGAGTCAGCCTCAGCCGCGGGGTCCCTCTCCTGGCTTAACCACCCACCTCCTTTGCGGTGAGCCCTTTCCCGGGCGGGGGTGACTCCCGAGGTGCCGAGACCGCCCCTCTGGCACTGTCCGGGGGAGGGAAGAAGGGAGGGAAGAAGGGAGGGAGGCCGGGCAAGGGGCGGCCCGGCTCCCCGCACAGCGGCACCGGCGGCAGCATCACCCCGCGTCCCGCCGGCACCGTCTTCTCAAGCGGCGGCGGGGGCAGGTGCGGGAGCTTCCGCGTCGCTCCGCGAAGAGGAGAAGGAAGAGGAGGAGGCAGACAGCCCCAAGCCTGTCCGGCGTGCCCGTGGGCGTGCTCCCCGGCGGGGAGGGCCGCCGCCGCTAACTTTGCCTCTCGGCCAAGAGCCGCTCTCCGGCAGACAGAGGCTCGGCGGAGCCCCGGCTGTCCGGAGTCTCCTCCCCCCGCCATGAAGAGCCCCCGGCGGTGGCGGTGGCGGGGGGAGCACCGGCGCTTCGCCGCCGTATTGGTGCTGTACACGCTGCTGCTGCTGCTGCTGGTGCCCTACGTGCTGGACTACGGGGCCCGGCGGGGGCGGACGGACGAGGAGCCGCTGCTGCGGCGCTGCCCCAGCCTGGAGGAGGCGCT
>VZTY01010372.1:0-11431 GCA_013400935.1 Turnix velox | reverse complement strand
CTGCCCCGCCGCCCCCCGTCTCAATACCTGGATCGGCCTCGTCGACGGCGCCTCCTGCGAGGAGAAGTGCCCGCCGCGGGGGTTGCGGGAGCTGGAAGCCGAGTGCCGCAAGTACCCGGTGGTGGTCATCAAGGACGTGCGGCTGCTGGAGCTGGGCGCCATCCTGCCACTGCTGCGGGAGCCCGGCCTCAACCTGCGGGTGGTGCAGCTCTTCCGCGACCCCCGCGCCGTCCACAACTCCCGCCTGAAGGCCCGCCAGGCGCTGCTGCGGGAGAGCATCCAGGTGCTGCGCAGCCGCCACCGAGCCGAACCGCGGGGGACCCCTCACCGCCCGCAGTCGCAGCTCCTGCTGCCGCCCGGCCTACTAGGGGGCGGCGGGCGGGGGGGCGCCCCGCAGCACCGCGCCGAGTTCTTCCTCGGCGGCGCCCTGGAGGTGATCTGCCAGGCCTGGCTCCGCGACCTGCTGCTGGCCCGCCGCGCCCCGGCTGGGCTCCGCCGCCGCTACACGCAGCTGCGCTACGAGGACCTGGTGCGGGAGCCCCGAGCCCAGCTGCGCCGCCTGCTCCGCTTCGCCGGCCTGACGGTGCCCCCCGCCCTGGAGGCCTTCGTCCTCAACATGACCCGCGGCGCCGCCTACTCCTCCGACCGGCCTTTCCTCATCTCCCCTCGCGACGCGCGGGAGGCCATCCACGCCTGGCGGGAGCGCCTCAGCCGCCAGCAGGTGCGGCAGGTGGAGGACGCTTGCGGAGAGGCCATGAGCCTCTTGGCCTACCCCCTCAGCAGTGGCGCCGACGCCCGGTAGCCCCCCCGCCCTGCCGCCTGCTTAGGGCCAAGGCCGAGGCCGGTCACTGCTGAGAGGGCGCGAGGACCGTCGGGGAGTGAAAGCCCCGGGGGCAGGCAGACAGCAGGGGCCCGATCCTGTCATAGCGGCCTGTCAGTCATGGCCGTCTGTCATGGCAGCAGGATAGGCATAGCCAAGCGCAAGGATTGGCAAGTGGCTTTGCAGCCACCAGGTGCTGGCCTCAAGGTACAGGCAGCCCTGGCCGAAGCAAAGCTGCCTCTCCTCGGGTGTGGGGGCCGGAGTGCCCCTTCCTGCCTGTTGGCTTCAGAGGGGATGAGTTCCCTCTGGGGACTGCAGCCACCCCATGCTGAGGTGCACGGAGAGGGCGTTTTGTTGAAACGAAAACTGTGGTAAGAGATTCTCTGGGGACAGCGTCAAGCTGTCATGAAACCATGACCACGTGCAAAGCACTAAGCGTTCTTCAAAAAAAACCCCCAAAACTGCACTGAAGCTTACAAAACTCCCCCAGGTGAAGACTCAGCGAGGAACAAGAGGGCTTGAAGGGTGTCTCAGTGGAGAGCGTGGCCTGTCCCAAGTGCTGAAGGATGCTGAGCACTGCGTATCACTACTAAAAAGATGACAAGGGGCTTCTGTGAAGTGGGCTGCCAGCCAGGCGGCCCTTCAGGGCTGGTGGTGACCTGGAGAGGAGGACATCAGTCAAGGAAAGGGAAACCATGAACCATGTCCAATTCCGTCACTCAGAGCAGTAAGCAGGGGGTAAGAATTCACCTGCTTATGTGTTTCAAAGATGTTTGAGTCAGAAATCTGCTTTTCTAAAGAAAGCTGTAATTCTTTTTAAAGCAGGGTTTTTGGTTTTGGGTTTTTTTTTTTTTAATATATTGATGCAGTCAGGTGGTTATACGGATGTCAGATGCAGGTGACTAACATGTTTCTTGGGGACATGTGTAGAGGGGACTGTAACTGGAAGGTGAACACTCGGTATTTCCATTTTGTTTCCTCAGCCAGATGAAAGAATCACTTTTCTTCCTTGGCTTCCGGGCTGACACATTGTGCTGTGCACAGGGTCCTCCTGGTCACATCCCTTCCAAACAATAACATCCTCTCAGCTGGCAACTCCTGGACAAAAGCAAATGTTTCCTGACGAGGCTAAGACAAATCAATGTCAAAGTTCACAAATAAAAGCCGGTATTTGAAAAGAAAAGAAAAAAAATTAAGTTTCATTTTGCATTTTAAAATTGTGTTTTCCTGTAGGTATCCTGCCGCTTGTATGAGAAGTGTGTGCTTTTGTGTTTGTGTACCTTTTTTGTGTATTTCTCGGTTTGGGGATAGAAGGTTCAATTATTTTTGGGTACATGGTATTGTAAGTTCTTAGAGTCCATTGCAGTCTGACAGCACAGAAGTATACAGGGCTATAGGGCTGCTTA
This sequence comes from Turnix velox, assembly GCA_013400935.1. Taxonomy (NCBI): domain Eukaryota; kingdom Metazoa; phylum Chordata; class Aves; order Charadriiformes; family Turnicidae; genus Turnix; species Turnix velox. Next base: position 9,205 of record VZTY01010372.1, on the reverse strand, counting down.
CCTGCAGCCCTCAAATATGAACCAAGAACATTGACTTAAATTGAGGATAATATTGGATGAGGAAGAAAGCTGTATTTTTATAGAGTGGTGGAAATAGCATAATGTCTTTGAACTGCTTGTAGCTTGGAGGAAGCATTTGAATTGCATTGCAGGTTTTTGTGCTCTGAATATTGTGCTGTGAAACGTGACAGTGAGCTAAACCTTCATTCATTTTAGCTCTTTTTCTTCTTCCTCACCCTCACCACCCTAGAGTACGGTGGCACAAGAAGCAGATTTTTTTTCATTATCCATCAGGAAAATGCATTCATAGAAATGTTTTTGAGTGAATCTGTCCATTTCATGGTAGCATGCTTCATACAATTCTGTATCCTTTGGTTTCTACTTCAACTAAAAATTACAGGGGCTCCTTTTGTGCTGGAACAACTTGTCATGTTTCTGTATTGTCTCACAGACACAGTGAGAACAATATTTGTCTCTGGATGTTCTAGTGGTATTTAATAATGTTATCTGTATAGATGGACAGTACCTGTATTAAAGCCTTGATAACTTTCCTTGGGCAACCTAATTTGCAAAGCTTTTCTGGGAATACACCCAGCCTGGCTTGTACAGGTTTGGGAAGAAAATAAGCTTTTCTTGCATGTCTAAAGAAGGTATGGTACTTATTTTCTTATGTGGGATGGGAGATTAAAATCCATTATATCTCATTACTTCAGTGTTAGCAGGTTACAGTCACAGATTTTTATGCTGCATTTGTTACACATTTGCTTCATCCCATTAGGGAATCTTACCTTGTTGTTTCAGGTGGTAAATGTCTTTCGTAAGAAGTTTTTAGTGCTTAGTTTCACTTACACTTCTTCATCATGATGAAGAAAGAAGTGTTATCATCTACCTTAACTTGATGCTTACAGCTGGGAAGAAGTCCCCTGGCTCCAAATTATTTAGTATTTTCTGAAGCAGTGTTTGACATCGAGGCATTTTCTGTATCAAGGCTTAATTCTGTCAGTGTAAGTTGTCCAGTAACATGACTGCTTGTTATGAGAGATGAATTCAATGGTCTTTTCACCATAAGCTGCTCTTTTTAGATTCTTTTTATATTTATGTATATACAGTGAAAAGGTCTGTGTTTGGCAAATGGAACCCCTGAAGGGGGCCTCCAGGAAGGCTGGGAAGAGGCCGTTTGCCACGGCATATAGCAATAGTTTGAGGAGCAATGGTTTAAAACCAGAGCAGGGCACGTTTAGATCTGGCATTAGAAAGACGTTCTTCACCCTGAGGGTAGTGAGACACAGGAATGGTTGCCCAGAGAGGTGATGGAGGCCTGGAGTGTTTCAAAGCCCGGCTTGATGAGGCTCTGAGCAACCTGATTTAGTGAACAATATTTATCCCTGCCTGCTGCAGTGGCATTGGACTAGATGGCCTTTGAAGGTCCCTTCCAACTCTATGATTCTATGAAAGTGTACAAAATACAGCAAGTGCAGTTCCTGTTTTGCATTCAGGTCACCTGAGTTCATTAGAAGACTAGAACAACCAGAGGGAATATCCACAAATGAAAACAGAGTGGAGTTGGGATCTATGAGGTGGACATGGAAGAGCTTCTAGGACTGGATGGATGAGAGTTGCTGTATGACCAATGTTGTGATCTGTGCACTTCAGTCATTAGAAGACTTTCTAAAATCACCCTGGCCTGAGGAGCAGAGCTAAGGCTCAGCAACAAAAGCTTCCCGGTTTTTTTTTTCTTGAAGGTGTTTTGTCAATGTCAGAGTTCAGTCAGTTCAGGATGTTTTGAGCATATCCTTGTTGGCCTTGTTAGAAGTAAAAATACACAGTCCAATGTCAGAGTTGGTACTGACCTGGAAAGACAGGAACGGGTCTGATGAGAACAACCAGTGTGAAGGGAATTTCAGTGTCAGAGGTGTTTGAAAATAAGTAGGACCTACTGAAAGGCTGAAGGAATTGGGGTGGTTCAGCCTGGAGGGGAGAGGCTCAGGGGGGACCTCATAGTGGCTTATCAATATATGAAGGGGGCCTAAAGAAAGGCTGGGGTAGGACTTTTTAATATGATACAGGATGGCAGGACTAGGAATAATGGATGCAAATTGGAAAATGGTAGATTTAGACTGGGTAGAAGAAAAATTATGTATGGTGAGGGTGGTGAAACACTGGAACAGGTTTCCCAGAGAGGCTATGGATGCTTCCTCCCTGGAAGTGTTTAAGGCCAGGCTGGATGAGGCATTGAGCAATCCTGTCTATTGGGAGATGCCTCTGCCCATGGCAGGGGCATTGGAACTAGATGATCTGTAAGGTCCCTTCCAACCCAAACCATTCTCTGATTCTATTAAAGCAACACAGCCATGGTTAAACCACATTTTCAGAGCAGCTGGGTATTTATGGCTTGATCACCAGCTTCTTTACTGTTACTGGGCTTAACAGATTTTTGAACTCAAAGTCCTAATTCTATGGGATGATGGAGTAATGGGATGATGGAATAAGCTGAATGGTAACTGCATCTTTTGGAGCAGCAAAATGCGTGATAAGCGAGGGAACAATAAACTCTCCTGAAAGCCAAGCTCAACTTGTCAAACTTAGAATCAGAGAGTGAGGCTGAGACACAGAGTTTTAGTACCTCAGAGGGAGATTTGGGGGAAATACCTACTTGTGCTATATGTGAATTCACAACTTTAATAAATTAAAAAGCCACAGTGGGAAACTGGAAGGCAACAGGCAAAATGCTCACAAGGCTTATTTCTATCATCTGCTTTCACTTAACTTTTGGTCATGTGTTTGCCTTAAGGGAGGTAGAAACTTGAGCACCGTAATTGTATATAAGAGGCTGTGATCTTTCCACCCCAGAATTGTTAATTGCTGTCTTACAACATTCTGTCCATATTTAAGTTGTTGCTTTTGGTGAGACAACTGTAGCAATGTACTTGTAAGAAGTGTTTGAAGTCTAGGGTCAGGGAATGCACTTAGCCCCTGCATGACTCTGCATTCCCTACAATGTTACTGATGGAGTCCTTGCAGAGACCATCTGCAAGGTATGCACTCACATATTTTAGAGGCACTAGACATAGTTTCATAACTCTCCCAGTTGCAGTATCATCTGAAAGGTGTTAAACAGTCAAGAAGTTACTTATTTAGCAACTTCAATATTGCATGACTCATTTCAGTACCTCCCTACCCCACTCCATCAGTCTGTGTATCAGAAAAAGTTCTGAGTTTCTACATTAAGTTCTCACTATCACCACTTTTGGTAAACCTTATGGTAAAAAAAAAAAAAAGTTGCAGGATTTCTGGGGTCACGATGGTGATGTCATTAAACAAAATTTCAGTGAAGAACGGAGCTCCAGCAAGGCTGTGAGCACCAACAACCTTGAGAGCAGCTCCTGCTCCTTTTCTGAAGATAAAGAGTTGCAGTTGAGACTCCCTGGAGTACAGGGACAGCAAGAATTGTGCATGCCACTTCTCAGAATCAGCCCACAATCCATGCAGGACTATTTACCTTGATGTTGTGCCTGACACCAGGTAGAAGGATGTAGGAGAAAGATGATTGTCAAAGCAGATCTTGCACTAACAAAAGTTCTGAACATCCAACTGGCTCTGTGTGTGCGAGAGAGGGGCTGGGGGCTGGATTATCTTTCTCTTGACTGTGACTTAAGTAGCTGAATGTTAAATCCAAACTCGTGAAGGTGGTGGTTTTCAGTGGCTGAGGGACCTGTTGCTTGTTCTGTTTCTCCCTGCTTCAGGCAAATGGCTGGAATCATAGAATGTGTTGAACTGAAATGGACCTTTAAAGGTCTTCTAGTTCAACCCCCCTGCAGTGAGAAGGAACATTTTGCACTAGTTCAGGTTTCTCAAAGCCTCATTTAGCCTGGCCTAGAATGCCTTCAGGGATGGGGCCTCCACCACCTGTTCCAGTGCCTCACCATCCTCTTGGTGAAAAAACCTCTTTTTAATGTCTAATTTAAATGTGCCCTGCTCTAGTTTAAAATAATTGTTCTATCTTGTCCTTTCACTACATGCCCTAGGGGAGATTCAGGCTGGAGATAAGAAAGAAGTTCTTTACTGTAAGAGTGGTAAGAATTTGGAACAGCTTGCCCAGAGAGGCTGTGGATGCCCTTTCCCTGGAAGTGTTTAAGGCCAGGCTGGATGAGGCACTGAAGAACGTTGTCTAGTGGCAGGTGTCTCTCCCCATGGCAGAGGGGTTGGAACTAGATGATCTTAAAGTTCTCTTCCAACCCAAACCATTCTATGATTCTGTCTTTCCCATAGGCCCTGTTCAGGTACTTGTAGGTCACTTTGAAGTTTCCCTGGAGCCTTCCTTACCCTGAACAACTCCAGCTCTATCAGCTTGTCCTCATAGGAGAGGTGACATTGACTAGTGTTTCGTTGACTAGTGCAGTCTCTTTGGGTACTGAGTCACAGAGTTTTCTTGCTTCCAGCACTGGGGCACTAAGCTCTGCTGCTGACCCACAAGACCTGCCAGTGACATTTCTCATTGCTGGTGAATTGGAATTGGGTCTTCCTCTGGCTCTTTCAAATTTGTCACCCTGTTTACCAAACTTCAGCTGCACTGAGGCTGAAATTTTTCATCTTGGACCTGAAGTTAAAAGTCTCTTTGGGCAACTTCAGCTGACACAGTGCACACTCTTGTAAACTGAGGGCTGGGTTGTGGTGGTCTCTAGCCTGTGCCCAGTCTTGCAGATGTTTCTTTGAAATCAGTAATCACTTCAGTGCTTTGGGACTCCAATTTGGGTAGGGGAAATCCTGGTGCAGTGCGGGTCTACAGCACAACAGACTTGCCTTTCATTATCCCTTTCTCAACTCTTACAAACATATTTCTCCTGCAAGGCAAGACTCCTCTCCTCCCTCCTCCATAAGGAATTTATTTACTGCCCCACCACTTTCCTATCAGTGTCGATGTGAGGGCCATGGGAAGAACTGCTCTCCTGCAAAACTGAAGCTTAGGCTTGTAAAAATAGAGTCTCAGCTCACCTCCTAATACTAATAATCTCCATTTGTGCCTGCAAGGGATGATTTGAGAGTTGCCCCATCTGGCTGCTTTTGCCCTAGGAGAATTCAGGAGTGCTTTTGAGGTCCTTTCTGCACCATCAGGTGCCAGAACAGAGGACTCTGAAGGAAGCCCTCATCTGTGTCCTTGATTCAAGTGGCAGTTGTTTGCACACTGGACCTTAAGTCCCAGTTCTATCAGTGACTCAGATGTGTGTCACTGACATCTAATGTTTTCAATGTGAGCTTGTTAAAAAATGCCAGCAAACCTCTCGTGCTCAGACACCGTTATTGAGGCTCTCAGTGTCTGCATGGCAAAGTCAAGCACTGAAGGAAATCTGCTGCCTCTCCTTTTGTGCTCCTTGATGGTCATCTATCACAGGTAGCTGGTTTTTCTACTCTACCGCACTTGATCAGTGCACAGAGTTAGACCCTTCAGGGGCAACAACACTTCTGGTACTGTGAACATTCCCTGGTCTGTGGCCAAAGTTAGAAAGCACACAGGAATCTGGTATAAGACTAAAGGAGGAGAAACGATGGGGTCAGTATCTCATGGCTGAGGTATTCAAAAGCTCTCAGAAGAACTGGACTCAGTCCCTGGCGCCAGACTATCTGTGAGATATTGGACAAGATGTTTACTTTTCCAAATAGGCCAAGTCCATCTCAGACTGCCAGCAGCTGAGTGACAACTTTGGTATGCTGGATTGGCTGTGCAGAAGTGCAGCAGTCAGCATGTGAAAGCCAGTAGTTCACCAGGTCACTCTGACCCCCAGAACAAGCTAGCTGTGAAAAGGGCAAATGTATGGTGGCATTAACATGTTTTTTCTCCCATTTGCCCAAGTCCCAAAAGGATAAATTCACATTTTTAATAGATATGGGGAAATGTCAAGTGACTTAAAGCCTTCTGCCTCGGAGAAGATGAGCTGTCATTTTATTTAGCCTCAAAGCCAAGGTTGAAAGAGGCCAGTGGTGCACAGCAATGTGAGCAGCAATGTGGGAGAGAGGTAATCAAGCTATGGACAATACTGGCATACAAAAAGAATTTTGTATATGAGCAATGAATCACTTCAGCCTGGAAACTGGAAGAACTTAGGGTTGTTTTTCTTTTTTTTTTTGTCCATGAGAACAGTGTGGCAGGAAGAGAGGGAAAAAAAGACAACTCTGTTCAAAAGACAGCTCCATTAATTTAGAAGTAGAAAGGAAATGAGAATGTAGGCAATCATCTAAGATATGAAGCTGTGTGGTCCAGGAGCTCTGTGATCCGTGGAAAGTTCTGAGAGCTGAAGTCTCCTGAAAAAAGACAGCTTTAATGTATGAAAAGGCCCCAGCACTTTTTTAAAGATGCTTTTTACATTTTGTTTGTCCTCTAAGAAGAGGAGATACTGACCTTCACAGTCATGTTGTGAAATAGCTTGTTCTGGAGTACACCGCAGCGAGTTAGTGTCACACAACATTTCCTAGGAGGAAATCTGCTAATTCATTTTCTTTGCCAGGATTTGAATAAAACATATTAGAGCTGTACAATAAATCAAGAAGAGAGCAAACCCCACCCCATTAACTCCATCATTTTTGCTACCTCTTTTTTTCTTTTTTTTTTGAAAAGACAAGAGCCAAGGGGAAAGGGATGGTGGCACGTGTTGATGTAAGCACAACTTGTGTGCTTGTTTGCTTCCAATGGGCAGAAATTCCAGGTGTGTAGGCACACACAGGGTGTGGAACCATGCTGTCTGAGCTCTATCCTTGCTGTGGGTGAGTTGCCTATAATGTTTTGCCATAGATCTGTGAAGCCACTATGGCCTTGCCTATTTATACACAGACCTGAAACAGCATCACACTTTTAGGTGTGCTCTGGGCAGCACTTGTAGCGCAGCAGAGATGTAAGTACATTTCCTAAAATGAGAAAAGGGCTGTGGGAGATCAGCCCAAGTCCAGCTGAGGCCTCTGTAATTGAAAGATTCTGGGAATCTTTTGTTGGCTTTTCAGTCACTTCAGCAGCTGCTTGAGAAGGGATGATAGCATTAACTGTCCTGTCCCACCCTTTTGTTTTTTCCTAAAATCAGTTTAAGAACAATTAGTGATACCTAGCTTTATCTCAGATGGAATGAAAGATAGAGAGGATGGAGCGTTTGACACCTGTCCCAAGCTGTTCTTAAAACCATTAAGGGTGGAGACTTTGTCCTCCAGTGGTCATTTACTCCATTGTATCAGAACCCCCACTGTTAAAAAGGGCTTCCTGCTGTCTATGTGAATCATCCTTTCAATCCAAGTCTATTGCTGGATGCAGAGAACAGAAATGATGCCATTTCTGTGCTAAATTGGTCTTACCAGAATCATGTAATTATGTGATTCTTTTTTTACACAATGCCACCACCTCAAAAAGAAGAAACCCCTCTAATTAGCTTTCAACACTATGAGTTTCCAATTCGGGCTTCAGATTTACAGTTCTTATTTTGATAAAGCACTTCAGTCATCTTTCCATGTTGAGCAACTTCCACACTCCACCTTGAGCTCTAGAACTATTCCCAGTTCTACATTAATGCCACCAAATCAGGCTACCAGTTACCTTGATGGTAACAGCTGGTTGGCAGTTTAAAGACTGAATAAACTTATTTCTGAAATGGCTTTCAGGTTACTTGGAGCTGTGGAACTATGTCTGGTCATGCCCCTACCCATGGCTCCACAGATTTCTGCCAGGAAGAATGCCAGCTCTGAGACGCTGAGTTCACCCAGGCTGGCCCTGGAACATTCCTCAGCATGTGGAGAAAAAGAAAGTAGAACCCCTTCACTGGGTGATGCCCCATCCTTGTGGCAAAAATGCCACCCTTCCATAGTGTTAGGCTGCACCTTTAATAAAGTTTATTTTTAAAATCATTACTACTGCATGGGAGTGGAAGGTCCAAGGATAAAGAAGTCCCCTGTGATCTGTTACAGAACAGCTTGGATAATTTTGAGGTAGACTTTTAATTAATTAACTTTTTAATCTTCTAAGGATGCTTTGATGTGGGAAATGCAGAAGCAGTACAGGGCCCTACAGAGTAATTCCCCAGACTTATTTCTGAATGTCTGCAGAGCAAATGCCAGTGGAGCTTCGTCAGTGCTCTGTCTGTGAAATCTTCATCTCAATATTGAGTAGTTTTAAACCAGTTAAGGTAAAAACTATCTAGGGAAGGCAATAGTTACTCCTTGAATTAAATCAGCTGTAGCACTAGAAGCATCTAACCCCCAGGAGTAATTTGCATAGCTATAATAGTATAAGTGAAATTGGTACAGGGTTTACAGCCTTCAGACCATCGTGGGGGTTTTTTAATAACTGTCAAAAGCAAAATTAGGGCTATTGTTGTAATCAACTGCTTTCCTACAGGCATAGTATTACTGTCCAAATAAGGTGTGGAATTCCATAAGGAAAAAAAATGCACATCCATCTTTGCAAATTTTCTTAAATAATGGGACGGTTCTGAATAATTTAGAAACATACCTTTTTTTTTCTTCACTGCTGCTTCTGCCCCATGCAGCTGTGACATCTTTGTTGAAGCATGCAGCTATTGATAGCTTTTAGTCACCCGAGGGTAGGTTTGTCTCCATTTGATGGAAAATTTGATGGATCTGATTCCCTTCTCCCTCGTCTCTCAATACCAATTGCCCTGTTTGATTTTGCAGCGGGGTTTCAACAATGGAGGCATCACTCGCGCTTGAGAAGACCTTCTCCCACGCTTCATTGGACAAAACCTGCAGCTGTGCCCTGGGTTCCCCTTCCTTTCACTGCCCTAAGTAGTGCTGATGGGGTCCAAACCCATATTCTTCCTGTTGCCCAACCCACAGACATGTACCGTTGGAGTGTCACTTTTTGGAGAACCCAACTGATGTGGTGTTTCTTGAAGTCTGGGTAGTGAGGGCCCTGGGTGAGAGCAGGTGGCTGGAGCTCCCTGGCCCTATACATTCTCTCAGCAGCTGGTGGTCATTCCAGTGCCTGGGGAGATGATGTCAGTGGCATAGTAGATTGAGACAGGAAAGCTTTGCCTCCTGGAGAACACAACTCCTTTAAAACCCAGTGCCACCACACAAGCCAGATTCACCACTATAAGAGGACAGAAGCAACTTTCTGTGCAGGATGACTCTCTTTTAGCGAGAAAGTTGGGGGGAGGAGGAGTGTGCAGGTGTGACTGAGCCACAGAAGAGCTGCTTCCTCTTCACAGAATAT
>VZTY01010371.1:0-30313 GCA_013400935.1 Turnix velox | reverse complement strand
GATCGCTGTCTTTGTCTTGCTCCGAGAACTTGATGGCCGTCGTTAACGACCCAGACAGAAGAGGCCTAGCTGAAAAATAAAGCCACAAACTAGAAAATCCACCCCATTCTACCTCAAACCAGGACAGGATCTTACAGACCTCTATGAAAATATCCCTCTACCATCTTCCCTCCAAGCTCTCCTATCTATATCGGTAGAGTCTTTTCTTAAAATAACACTGTTAATTACTTTTTATAATCCATCCTTTCACCTCATAGTAGCTTCTCAATACCTCAATTGGGCAAACAGAAGGTCTGGGGTAGGAGTTTTTAATTGGATATGTGATGGCAGGACTAGGAGTAATGGATGCAAATTGGAAGAGGGGAGATTTAGGATGGGTATAAGAAAGAAATTCTTTATGATGAGGGTGGTGAGATGCTGGAAGAGGTTGCCCAGGGAGGTTGTGAATGCCCCCTCAATCCCTGGAGGTGTTTAAGGCCAGGCTGGATGAGGCACTGAGCAACCTGGTGTAGTGGGAGGTGTCCCTGCCCATGGCAGGGGGTTTTGAACTAGATGATCTTTAGGTCCTTTCCAACCCAAACCATTCTATGATCCTATAAATGAGATGATCAGAAGGGTACATGAAGCCTTGATCTGCTGTTGCTGGAGATGTAGTGAGGGTGCTACAAGTGAGCAGATCCCTATGTATACTTTTTTCATAGAAGCAACCCAGACCTCAGCAATAAGAATCTCTGTTTTAAAAATAAATCCTCCCCGTGGCTATTTGCAGAGCTGATAGGCCATCTTGAAAGATTTATGATTTTCTCTACACTCTAGGTAAAGATGTCCTAGATGTTCCTCAGGAAAGATGCTCTGACCTGCTTTTAAATCCCCTGTACTCAGGAGAAGAAGCCAAAAAAAATATTAAATACTTGAGCTGCTTCTTAGGGACCTCATTTTTATCTGGCATATCTTGATTTAAATTGGATGTGTCATGTGGCATTAAGGAAAATCTGAGTTGTATCTTGAAAGACAGCCTAACTCATAAATAGTCTAGCCATAAGGCAGTTGATGGCTTACTTACAACCAGGAAAATCTAATATCCTGCTTAGCTGTAGGGGATGTGATTTTTCTCTATGTAGTCCTGTAATTGGTTGTTGTAGGGGATGGTGAATTTGCCTCTTGCTATGAGCTCATTTCTTGCCTTGGATGGAGATATTTTTAAGGATTCTTTGAAATGCCCCTCATATTTTTTTTTTCAAGTTCTCTCCATGCAATCTTCTCATGGTGAATATCACTACAGGCCAAAATATTTATGGGATTAGGGGACTATTTATCACCCAGTTTATTTGCAAAGATCTAGATGAGGCTTCTGATTTTTGGGGCAGCCTGAGAAAGATACACAAGTAGATATGAAATTTCTCACAGGGTAAACAAATGGCTTCATTGAAGTTTGCTCAGAAGGACACAGAGGCAAAATGCCAGGAAAAATTATATTGTAACCATAGTCTGGCTTCTCTGTCAGGGGAGGAGAAAAAAAAAAAAGCATATTTCAGAAGATTAATATGAAAAATAACATTCCATGTGTATTTGAACTGAGAATGAAATGCTCACTTAATCAAGAAATAGAATTTAAGTGTGTAATTTTCAGGTGTTTGATGTGCACCTAAGCAAAACACTAGATATTGTAGAAGTAGTTCCACGAAATAAAACTAATAATAATATTATATTTTCAATACTTCTGAATAATTAGGAAAAAAAATATGTTGTTGAGTTTATTGGCTTTTCATAAGTACCAGCTTCAGCTGACATCTGAAACTGTTTTGTGTTTTATTACCTGGGCAGATTTTATAAATGCCTTGAGGAATAAATCATCCAAACCACTTACTCTTCTTCAAAGCAGCAGAATGCAATAATTGACAACAAAATAGGAAGATGTATTTTAAGAGACTTAATGATATAAGTTGAAGAGAATGGCTACCATTAAAATGCCTTTTTTGGGAGGGGAGGTGGGTTCTCAAAGTTCTCAAACTATCACTACTGTCTTTTTGGAAAAATTATTCTTTTTAAAGTGCTTCCAGTTGAATGTAATGTAAAAGGCACGTGTTTGTGCACACAGATTTAAAAATTTAAGAGAATTCTGTCTTTCAGAGAGGGTTCCTTCCAACCCAAACCGTTCTATGATTCTATAGCTGAGGCTCATCTCTCTCAAACTGCCTGGTGATGGTTTCTTTATTAAGAAGGCTCTATGATTCTAAGCTCATCTCTATGTTTCTATGATTCTAAAGCTGAATTTCATCTCAATCAAACATCCTGGTGATGGTTTCTTTATTGAGGATGTCTATGATTCTATGCTCATCTCTATGATTTTAAAGCTGAGTCTCATCTCTCTCAAACTGCCTGGCAATGGGTTTTTTTACTGAGAAGGCTCTATGGTTCTCTGCTCATCTCTGTGCTTCTATGATTCTAAAACTGAGTCTCATTTCTCTTAAACTGCCTGGTGATAGTTTCTTTATTGAGGAGGCCCTCTCTTTTCAATGTCTGATAAATTGTCCTTGGTTTTTATTTCTCCTGTTAGTGCAATTAGTTACCTGCAGCACATTTGAAATCTGATTAAATGAAGGAAAGGAACAGCTTTATGTCATTGCATGATCTGCCTTCCTAAAGCTCTTGCAGCAAGCCTGGCAGAGGGCATGAGGAGCAGACAAGCCTGACAGTGCTGACTGCAGCTGGAACTGTTGCTTGGGGTGCTTTGTAGCACATTTCCAGTGGGGATGAGTGTTAGCAACCCTGTGTGGATGTGACTGACAGTTGCAGTGGCAGCTTTAACCTTTTGGTTTGTTTGGGGTTAGCTGCATATTCCTCCCCCCACCCCCAGGGTTTTCATCATTTAGCAGACCTGAAAAGAGGTATGTCAGAAGTTTTTCAGGTGTGACCTTAACAGGACATTGATATTCTTCTACTGGATTCTGGAGCTGATGTTCAGACAAAAGAAAGAGTGGGATTGTACAAAGTGTTTGGGTGACCTGAGTCATGACAGCTTCTGTTGCTGCAGGGTGCACAGTCCCACTTGCCCAGTTACCTGCTGTGCAGGGGCTTGCTGAGAAAGGGAAGTTGTCATCTATATTTGAATAAGGGCTAGAAATGGATGCAAATTGGAAGAGGGGAGATTCAGGCTGGAGATAAGAATGAAATTCTTTAGGGTGAGGGTGGTGAGACACTGGAAGAGGTTTCCCAGAGAGGCTGTGGATTCCCCCTCAATCCCTCGAGGCGTTTAAGGCCAGGCTGTAATTGAACAGACCCCTTTGAAACATGTTCTGTAATACCTGTCCTTGTAGTTGTAGACATGTGTCCTTAGTTTTATTTAGCCACAGGGAGGGTAGATACTCTGGGAGGCATCTCCTATTGTGTGCTCAGTGTTGTTGTGCAAGTTGTGGATTGGTATATGAGGGCACTCTCGTGATACCCCTTGAAGAATTCTGTCACATTTCCCTGCTAAGGGAAACAGGTTCCCTACTTGTCACTGGTGTCACAAATAATTACAGAATATGAGGGATTTGAAGTGACCCCAAGAGATCATCTAGTCCAGTCCCCCTGCTGGAGCAGGAACACCCAGACCAGGTCACACAGGAAGGCATCCAGGTGGGATTTGAATGTCTGCAGATAAGGAGACTCCACACCCTCTCTGGGCAGTGTCCTCATATAAAAAACCTTGACATTGCCAGCTGAGACCTGAGCTGAGTGTCCAACATGACAAACAGATGCTGTTGGCTTCATACTTGCCTCCTTCCTCCTATATCTTGGGATTTTAATTAGAATCATGGAATAGTTTGGGTTGGAAGGGACCTTCAAGATCATCTAATTCCAACCCCCCTGCCATAGGCAGGGACACCTCCTACTAGATCATGTTGCTCAGTGCCTTGTTATGTATGTACACATACATACCATGTATAAATGAAAGAGAAAACATGAAAAAGCAGGCATTGAATTGAGCATTGAAGATAAAACAATGTTCAGGAGATAAGATCACCTAAGTAACATTACTTCCCCTGTCTGTTTCTAACCAGTTCTGTCATATACACTTAATGGTTGCATTCACAGAGGAAGAAGGAGTGGAGATTCACACACAGTGCTGTCATAAATCCCAAAGAACAGTGGAATTTTGCATCCTTGAGATGCCCAAGTTAAGTACATTTAGGAAATATATAGACTAGCTTGAGTCTATCTCATCATATTTCCACAGATATGAAATGAAAATGCCATTCAGCTTCCCTGCTGCCATAAATAAAGGTTAAATCTATGTATATCATTCACTCATAGCTCCTTTGGAAGGAGGTTTCTTGTGCCAGAAATGGCAGTCAAATGTGTAATGCTGCTGCTGAGTAGGGTATTGGTATTCTTATTTCTGTATATTTGTGGCAACAAAACCTCAAAAAGACAGAATCAGCACCTCCCATTTTGAAAGCAAACACATAAGAACTGCTGATTTTATTTCAGTTCCCAAAAAATACCATCCTAAAGCAGTCCTTTTTGAATTTTCCAATCCTGTGGACATAAAATCAAGACTGATGAAAGCTCAAATACCCAAGGAGGAAAATCTTCACTGATTTCTTTTCCGTAAAAAGAAGCTGTGACTGTTTCTTATTGGTGTACTTGCTTATGGGTGGTTTGAAGTAACTTGAATTTCTATGTATTTATATTAACAAAACCTCAAAAAGACAGAATAAACACCTCTCATTTTGAAAGCAAACACGTAAGAACTGTTGCTTTTACTTCAGTTCCAAAAAAAATATCATCCTAAACCTGTTAATTTTGAATTTTACAGTCAGGTGGTCAGAAAATGAAGATTGGTGAAAGATCAAATGACTGGGGATAAAAATCTTCACTGATTTATTTTCCCTAAAAAGAAGCTGTGGCTGTTTCTTATTGGTATACCTGCTTATGGATGGTTGGAAGGTAGCTTGAGTGTCTTTTTCATGTAGCACCAGAGCTGGTCAGGCTCTCAGGGATGTTTTTCTTATTGCAACTGAAGTTAGTGGCCAAGTTTCTCTTTTATTTTGCTGGAGCCAAAATTCTGCAGAGCTGTCTGACTCTGCAGCTTCATTTCTTGGGATGCTGTGTTGATTAATATTGTACAAGAGGTATGTATCTCCTTTTTTTTAGCAAGCAAACCTGTACAAGTCAAGTATTAATGCCAGGGGTGTTGTGGAAATGGCTTTCATAATCCTGCTCTGGAGCAACTTACTGTGAAGCCATTTTCCACTCTCTTACGTAGAGAAAGAAACAAATAGATAGAACAGAACTCTGCAACTCCTTTCCTGTATTTCATTTGCTGCCTTTCAAGCATCATCCTGGGAGCAATGAGACAAGAAAAGAGTCTTTTCTTCCTCCAAGGTCTGCTGTGAACAGGGGAAAGTCACGCACAATGGCTTTGGAAGAAGCTTTATATATTATGACAAGGCAGTGTGTCTCCAGGGTGCTCTGCTGTTGTGGAATGGAGTTCTGAGCCAAATCATTCATTAAGTCACTGAATGTGGTAAAAATTCCTCAGGTTCCTAGAGATGAAAAGCAGATGAAGAGGCACCGATGACTCAGTTCTTAGAAATGCAGTGAAGGAAGATTATGAACCCAAATTGTTCCTATTAATCAGCAGCATAATCTTGCAGTAATACCCTCTGCAAAGCTTTGGGACTGTGTTGGGTAGAAGGACTCTGACAGCTTTAGGGTCATGTGTTCAATACAAGTCTCAAATTGTTCAAGCTGGAAAGCAAAGAAAGAAAAAAAACCCAACATATGTGCTCCTTGCTCCTGGGGAGATGATCACTTGATTAGGAAATGCATGATTATGATGCAGTTCCTACACACAGAATTGCTTATTTATTTAATTTTTTTCATCCTCTGCTACCTCACACTTCCCTTTTTCCTACCAAGCCCTGAAAACTCATCCTTTCACAGTTTGCCATGCCAACCAAAGGGGAGACTGGCTTATTTCTGTCACATGGAAAATTATTTACCTGCACTGATTTACATCCATACACTCACAGATCCATACCTTCACCTTGCCTTCCATTATTGATTACAAAATAGTCTGATAAAGATTTTTAAAACGTGGAGAACAAGCTGCCTGCTCATTGATAACCAGAGGCTGTTGGAACTTCACTTTCAAATACCTTCAAATACCTTCTTTAATCTTTTCTTAGTTTGCTGTCAGGGTGGGTGTACTTGTCTGTGTACTCTTCATACCTGTGATCCTACTACTTAGATTATGTCCTTGACTTCAGAAGCTGCACTTTATTATTGAGCTTTCATAAGAAAGTGACACATTTCATTTAAAAAAATAAAAATAAAAAAAAATTACCAAGTTAATTAAGTGTGAGAAGCAAAATAAAAAGAAAGTGTGAGCAGAAGACAGAAAGACTAAAGTAAAAACAGTTACTATGAGAATATGAAAATTGGAAGAGGGGAAATTCAGGCTGGAGATAAGAAGGAAATTCTTTAGGGTCAGGGTGGTGAGACACTGGAAGAGGTTGCCCATAAAGGTTGTGGATGTCCCCTCAATCCCTGGAGGTGTTTAAGGCCAGGCTGGATGAGGCTCTGAGCAACCTGGTCTAGTGGGAGGTGTCCCTGCCTTGTGGATTTTGATAGTCCTAGAGAGAGGTGAAAAAGTGAAAAGCTGTTGAGTTTTTTGCACTTAATAACACCACAGAATGGGAAATTGCTGAGTTCTATTCCTGGATATTAATCTTAGCAGAGAGAAAACTCTTGGAAACACACAGTTCAACAAAGACAAGTGCAGGTGCTGCACTTTGGCCAGTGGTAGGAAAAGGGGCAATGGTTTTAAACTAGAGGTGGGTAGGTTTAGTTTAGACATTAAAATGAAATTCTTCTCCGTGAGGGTGGTGAAACACGGGGAGAGGTTGCCCAGAGAGGTGGTGGAGGCCCCATCCCTGCAGACATTCAAAGCCAGGCTTGATGATGCTCTGAGCAACCTCATCCAGTGCAGGATGTCCCTGCTCACTACAGGGGGGCTGGAACTAGATGGCCTTTGAAAGCCCCTTCCAGCTCTGTGATTTTATGAAATTCCAAGGGCTGCAAGGTCACTTAGTCTTAGGAATACCCTAAAAAGTCTCTCAAAGCCAAAAAGAAGGGGGGGAGGAGGACACAGTGTGGTAATCCCCAGTGTGTCTTATTTCACGTTGCTGCAAGCCATTTTGCAGTAGTAAAATGTCCTGCACATGCCATAGCTTGCTTCAGCATGTGACATTCAATTTTGCAAGATCTGATGAGAGGCAGAGAATTAACTTGGACTGCTGCTGAAGGCATGCCTTGGAGCTGCAGACCAGTTCCAGCAGCTTGTCAAGATATTTCCCCTTTTTTTTTTTTTTTTTTGAAAGAAAAATAGCCATCAGCATCAGCCTTTGAAAGTGCACCAAAGAATTCAGGTAAAAACTGAGCAGACATTTCAGTAGTTTCCCTTGTATCTGAATTTAAATGGTACTCTGGGGGTTTGCTTTTTATTAAACTGAAGTACATGAAGACAGGGAGGATGTCCATGAGGTTTTTATGACCTTCAATAAGTTCTCTGGAGATATTTAAGGCCAGGCTGGATGAGGCACTGAGCAACCTGGTGTAGTGGGAGGTGTCCCTGCCCATGGCAGGGGGGTTGGAACTAGATGATCTTTAAGGTCCCTTCCAACCCAAACCATTCCATGATTCCTCTTCAAAAATAATATGAAACTAGCAGACTCAGTTGTTGCAAACAGTTGTGTGTGTTTCTGTTGTGTGTAAAATTCTGTAAGGTGAAATTTATTTCTCTTAAAGTCTGTGATGGTGACTGAGTGATCCTATGAAGTTATTTTGCTTATTTTTGTAAAGGGTTATGTCTAGGAGATACATGCTTTGGACAATATCTGGGTAATTCTTCCTAAAAGTGAAATTACTGTTTTCTGTATATCACTCGTGTATAGTCATAGAATGGTTTGGGGGGGGTGTCTATAAAAAGGCTGGGATAGGACTTTTTAATAGGATTTGTGATGGAAGGAGTAGGAATAATGGGGGAGGGGAGGGGAGATTTAGGCTGGAGATAAGAAAGAAATTCTTAAGGGTGAGGGTGGTGAGACACTGAAAGAGGTTGCCCAAAGAGGTTGTGTATGCCCCCTCAATCTCTGGAGGTGTTTAAGGCCAGGCTGGATGAGGCACTGAGCAGCCTGGTCTAGTGAGGGACGTTGGAACTAGATGATCTTGAAGGTCCCTTCCAACCCAAAACATTCTGTGATACTGTAAACAGCCCAAGGCCAGTATGTATCACAACAAGGATTGCAGTCTGTGCAACAGAACAGCTTTTACATTTGAATTTGCTTTGCAGCTCTTACCAGCAATTTATCTACCTTTCCAGAAAAGTCTTTTCTCACAGCTGCAGAAGATGCAACACCATTTCTGTAGGTTTCAAACCTCCTGAGCAGCCAATTACACTGATTGAAAATTGGTTATTTCCTTCACCAATTTCCCACCCATCAGGATTCTAGTGGGAGTTTTCCCTGCCTGTGGCAGAGGGGTTAGAACTAGATGATCGTTAAGATCCTTTCCAACCCAACCCATTCTATGATTTTGTCTTAGATTTGCCTCTTCCCTGCCTCTGAATTGTGAAATTGTAATTGAATATGTGTGTCCTATTGCTGGATACACAAGGTGGTGTGCATTTAGCCCCACTTAGGATTTTCCTCCCTTAAATCAGCCATGGAATGACCATGCTATACATGGCCATAAAACATTTCATCCTTGCTGTGCTTCCCAAGCACTCCCCTTATCACCTTGAGCTGCCCACTGAAGTGTAAAGAGAATTTTCATGACCCACCTTCTAGAATTATAGTTTCCATCTATTAAAAGAAAGAGGGCTTAAAATCCTTTTGAAGGGGATAAATAGCACAAATGCTTTTGATTCATATCTGTGGTGCTGGGCATTTCACACATCAAGTGGAGCACCACGAATACCTCATTATTTTGACAGCTTTGTGAAAGAGGAGGCAAGAGGATTGCTTCACGTGGATTTAATTTCTGCAGTTTTACAGCTTTGTGTTTTGCAAAAGAATCAAATCCTGCCATCAGAGCAGGTGGCAAAGTGAAGGACAGAGGAGAGATACTATATAAGGGTCTGTCAAATCTCATCCCCCCACCAAGGGCTCCCCAGGCAGACCTCCTGTGTCTCTCACCTTCTCAAAATAGTATCTTTTGTCTTTTTTATTTTTTCTTCAGGCTGAGCACTTGTACAGCAGCAAGGGGAGAGTCACAAAAGAGAAGATAGACCAGAGTTTCCCACCATGAAAAAGGAAATAGCTGCTCTTTCTCTGCTGGAAGATGGTGAGATGCCCACCACCACCACCACCCAAAGCAAGGAATTTCACAGGCCAGCACTGAGGTAAGATGGAGATCTATATGTATGACCATGACCAAATACAGTGTTCCTTTAGAATAAAGCTGAATTTGAGTGAAAAACACATTGTGCCACAGACAAGGAACAACATCTGGCTGTGGTGAATGTATTTTGATGTAGTTGGACACTGGAAAAATGATCCTTTGCTTCTCTGAACCAATACACTTGCTTATTTTTATGTCTCTGGGATTGCAAAGCTTGCCTGCACGAGTGTTTGTGCAAGAAAAATGTACTTTGAAGGCATTGATGATAGTTAATATTCATTTTATTCCCCTTTGAGGCATGGGATTTAGACCTCTATTTGGAATCACAACATGAGAAACAAGTATTTAGTGAAATTCTTTAGGGTGAGGGTGGTGAGACACTGGAAGAGGTTGCCCAGAGAGGTTTTGGATGTCCCCTCCTTGGAGGTGTTTAAGGCCAGGATGGACAACAGCAACCTGGTCTAGTGGGAGTTATCCCCGCCTATGGCAGGTGATTTGGAACTAGATGATCATTAAGTTCCTTTCCAACCCAAATTATTATTATGTTTCTATAAATTGTTTTTTCCCTCTCCCATCCTACAACTCCAGGAGCTTAGCACTACAAAAATTAAAGGTTCATGCATATATTTGGTTAACATTATTAGCATAATCTCCCTCTTCACATTTTGGTTTTAGTTTCCTTTATTTTCTGTCTTGATCTGAGGCTTTTTAGGTTTATAGTGAGCATGTCCTTCATTGTGGAGTAGAAACATGATCTTGTTTAAGCTTTGACACTGACTTAAAATTGGCCAGTATGTCAGTGATGGTGCTTCAATATTTTTGGCTCCTGTGGCCGGCAGAACCCAAAAATTGCAAGGATAGTGCAAAATCCTAATGAAAAGTGGACTGAAATGCAAGGATAGTGCACAATCCTAATGAAAAGTGGACTGAAATTTGTGAGATTTCTGAATGCTTCAGTAAAACTCATATTTTTATAGGCTTGTTATTTTGTAGCAAATCCATTCTTTTCTTTCCTGTCACATCTCCAGATCTTTTTCTAAGGTTTCAATGCCTCTTTTCTCCTTCATTTAAATTCTGCTCTGTCTGTTTGGAATATTAGGTGTGCCTTGGCAGTGAAATTATTTTAATGATGTGGCTGAGTGCTCGTATATATTCAGGCAAGCAAACATAAAATGGTCATTCTTTATATTAAGGGTCTATCTATAATTTAGAAAAGGTAATAAATGATAGATTGAAAGCAGAGGTGGCTCCAGTAGGAGATGGTGGGTATTACAGAGGTTATTAGCTCATCAGTTAAAGGGGTTGTAGAAGGGTGAAAGCCAAACTTACAAACAACCTGCATGACTGCTGGACTCTATAAGAAGTGATTAACTAGGTATTAAGGTGCAGATTAACTCTTTATCAGCTCTGTATGAAATGTTTAGCACACAGCAAGCACAGCTAGAAATGGAGACACCAAACTGCATCATGAGCATCACTATATCATCACATTTTGGTTCAGTGTGGAAAGGAATTTGCAAAGGTTGCTTAGAACCATGGCCAGAAGATTGAGGGAGATTATTTTTGCCCCTTTACTCTGCTCTCCTAAGACCCCACCTGGAGTTACGGTGTCCAGCTCTGGTGACCTTGGCACAAAAGGGATGTGGACCTGTTGGAGAGGGTCCATAATGAGGCCAAGAGGATGATCAAGGGGCTGGAGCACCTCTGCTATGAGATCAGGCTGAGAGAGCTGGGGCTGATCAGCCTGGAGAAGAGAAAACTTCAGGGAAACCTCACAGTGGCCTCCCAGTGCCTGGGGGCTACAGGAAAAGCTGGGGAGGAGCATGTAGTTATAGGATGAGGAGAAATGGTTTTCAAAGTAGAGCAGGGCAGGTTTAAATTAGACTTTAGAAAGAAGTTTTTCACCATGAGGGTGTTTGGACACTAGAACAGGCGGCCCAGAGAGGTGGTGGAGGCCCCATCCCTGGAGACATCCAAGGACAGGCATGCTGAGGCTCTGAGCAACCTCATCTAGTGCAGGATGTCTCTGCTCACTGTAGGGGATTGGACTAGTTGACCTTTGAAGATCCCTTCCAACTCTGTGATTCTATGTCACCTATTTTCAGAAGTGTACTGTGCAGTCAGAATTTGATGCTGAAATTTCTTGGGTGGCCTTGAAGATCTAGTGGGAGGTGTCCCTTCCTATGGCAGGGGGGGTTGGAACTAGATGATCTTTAAGGTCCCTTCCAATCCAAACCATTCTATGATTATTACCCCTGATCTCAGGAGTTGGTCTGAGGACCTTGAACTGGATGCATGCATCCTTACCTAAGATGAGTACTTCTTAGGTTGAAAATGGGACAATTGCAGACTATGGCTTGTTCCCATTACTTGATTTCTGTCCCCTGTCTTTCCATAGATACTTGACCTCTTTGTACACTCATAATTGCATTTATTATCACCCATAATTTTCCTTAGGAAATAGAAGGTTAGGTGCTGGTGACCACAGGATCCTAGAACAGTTTGGGTTGTAAGGAACCTTCAACTAGTTCCAACCCCCCTGCCATGGGCAGGGACACCTCCCACTAGATCAGGTTTATGGTTTCCCATCGTGAATCCAACTCCAGTGATTTGGGAAAGGAGGCATAAAAAAACTAGCAGAAAAGGGACTTGTAGTGCCCGATGTTTGAGCTGCTCTTCAGCATTGTCTCCAAAGCTGTTGTGAGGAGCTGCTCCTTCCTCTTGTAACGTAGTCCAGTGCTTTATTGCTAACAAGTTTTTTTTCTGGTGAAATGTGTTTTCTTGTTGTGACTTAAGCCTGTTATTTTTTATCCTATCCAGCCTGTAAGTAGACAATAGATTGCTCCTTTCCTTTTTTCTGCAAGCTTTTATGTCCTTGATTACTGCTGTTGCATCTCCCCTTAGTCTTCTGTCCAGTTTTTAGTAGTTGTCCCTGTTTCATGGCTTCTTTTTTTTTTTTTCCAGTCAGCAGGAAAATTCCCTTACAGCTTTGGATCAGGCTCTTTGCTAAATAGAGCTCTGGATTTGAGACATATTTTTAGTAGTTCAGATGTTGTATATTGGGATGTGTTATTTAAAATCATGCTGAATAGGCAAAAGTGGCATTAGGAATTAAAAATGTTATGTCCAGTCTGCTTAGGATCATAGAATCAGAGAATTATAGAATGGTTTGGGTTTGAATGGACCTCCCACATCATCCAGTTCCAACTGGATGTTCCAATCATGAAAATTTCTTGGTGGAGCTTTTGGCAGGTGGCTCTGATAGATCTTGGTAAGGTTGTGTATTAATAGGATGAGGGGGAAATGGTTTTAAACTGAAAGAGGGAACATTTAGTTGAGATACTAAGAAGAAATTCTTTGCTGTGAGGGTGGTGAGACACTAGTTACTCAGAAAAATTGTGTCTGCCCCATTTCCAGAGGGGTCAAGACAAGATTGGATAGGGTTTGGAGCACCCTGGTCTAGTGGGAGATGTCCTTACCTATGGCAGGGGGGTTGGAACTGGATGATCTTGAAGGCCTGTTCCGACCCAAACAATTCTTTGAGTCTATGATAAGATATTGGCAAAATGCTGTCTGTATTGTGTAACTGAGGCTGAGACTTCTCCCCAACTTTGCTGGGTTTTAGTGGGGTGGATTAGAGCTTTAAACATCTCAACCAGGCTCAAAACAGTAATCTTTTATACCTGTCTTTATGGTCTAGCAGAGGAGAATCTGTATGCTGAGGGAAGCATGAGGCAGCCCTATTATATGTTAAACCCCTCAGAGACATGGGAGCTTTTGGAAGTTATTAACTTAGCTTTGCCTTGTTCACTCAAGTTCACTCCAGACAGGTTGAACCTGAGATGATTTGACATGTGCTCTTGATCCTTTGTCATTGATGGATACCACAGAGCCACACATTTGCATAAAATCCTGAGTAGGATAAATGGACACTTGAGTCCTTTTAGAGGGTTTAACTATGGATTTTTCTTTTATTTTTTTTTCCTAGAAATGTATTCTTTCTGTTGTTCTTAGCTCATGCTCATTTATTTCCCACATGATATGTCACAAGGACCTGATGGGATTTATTCAGAATGCCTTTTGCTATGACCTGTAGCTTATGTAGGTACTGAGATGTTAAAGCCTCACAGTGCTACCCCTTTTTTGCACAAATTTCCAGGCTAGGTGTGAAAATCATGCTAAATGAGATGTTTAAAGAGCTATACCTCCCTTTCTTAAGCATGGGAGCTGTAGTTATGTCTAGCTGCAAGGAGTCCTGCTGGGTCTGCTGCACCTTGTCATCACCAGGCAGGATGTACCCCTGAATGAACCAGCCTTTATCTGAGTGTTTATGACTCTTGTGCCACGCTTATTACTTCTTTAATGAAGTGTCCCAGGAAAACAGAGCAGCCATTCATAAGTCCCTGACAACAATCAGTCATGAAAATTGCCTTTAAATTTCCCTCATTTGCTCGTGAGAGTCAGAACAATGGGAGAGAGTAATTGCAGTTAATAAAAGAAATTGCTGCAGGAAAAATATAACCCATTTTCAAGCTCAAATCGAAAAGAAAAACAGAATGGGGGGAGAGGGGAAAAGGAGAGCCACATGGTAAGATGGCTCATGCTCCCTGCCTCCTTTTGCCTGTGTGATGAGAGATTTCACCTTGCTCTTTTCTCAAACACTGTTATTTAGAGGGAAAATCAAAGCATTTTAGGATCAGCCCAGTCCAAAAGGACTAAAGGACCGCCCCCAGTGACAGATGCCCCCCCCCTCCTCTCTCTGAAGAAAGGAGAGGAAGGAATGAGGAGATTTGTGAGTTCAGAAGAATTCCAAACTACTTTAATAGATAATGAAATAATAGATAAAATTAAAATGAAAAGATAAAAAGTTATACAATATTTACAAAACTGAATCAAGCTCACGGGATGATGATCACGACTCCAGCAGACACAGGAAGAGTCTCAGGCTGGGGCCAGTTCAGTCAGGAGCTGGATGCCGGATCTGGATTCAGGAGTGCTCGGATCGGGGTCAAAGGCAGAGTCTTTCCAAGATGTCGATGAAAAGGCGAAGGGAAGGGCAAGAGGCCAAGAGCCTGAGAAGGGGCAAAGAGAGGGGCTGACCCTGACAGGAGATGGGATGGAATACTCCTGTTGGTCAATTTGGGGTCACCTTCCCTGTCCGCTCCTCCTTGCAGGTGGGACTTCTCTATGTCTTTCTGTTTCCAGCCCCCCGGTAGGGTGGTTGACAAACTTTCTGACCTTGATCACCATAGTGAATAATGAAAATAAGAGCTTCTTGCATACCATTCCCTGGTCTTATCAGTCTGGGAGCGAACAGTGTCTGAACAATGTGCAGTTAATTTCAGAGTTCAGTCAGACAGAAGAGACCTAGCTGAAAAGTGAAGTTACAAACTAGAAAATTTATCCTATTTTACCTCAAACCAGGACAAGAGAGGATTTAAAATCCTTACTATCCACATAAACTAGATTGGTTGTGAAACTAAGGAGCCCTTGGGATTTTCAGAAGAAAACAGCTGGCTCTTAAAGTCTCATCGCCCCCTAATGAGTTTTGTTTTCCTTACTGATATAGAACCAGGTTTTAAAGAATTCAGGTTCTTAAAGACAATCTGTAGATCCTGCATCAAGAGAAGTGTGACCAGCAGGTCAAGAGAGGTGATTTTGCCCCTCTAGTGAGGTCCCACCTGGAGTATTGTGTTCAGTTTTGGTAGGACTAGGAATAATGGATGAAAATTGGAAGAATGGAGATTGAGGCGGGATGCAAGAAAGAAATTCTTTCCTGTGAGGATGGTGAGACACTGGAAGAGGTTGTGGATGCCCCCTCTCTGAAAGGCCAGGCTGGATGAGGCACTGAGCAACCTGGTCTAGTGGAAGGTGTCCCTGCCCATGGCAGAGGGGTTGGAACTAGATGATCTTTAAGAACCCTTCCAACCCAAATCATTCTGTGATTCTGCCCTTGGGGATTCCTGCTGATGAGGACCTGGCTGCCTTTGCACATGGGGAGAGGTGATGAATTGCTGTCTGCCTTTAACTGTACAGAAAGCCTCTAAATAATGGGAGAAACCAATAGATCTTCAACTTCTGTGTGCCTGCCTTCCTTGTAAAAGTAACAGCCAAGCCTCCTCAACCAGCTAAAAACTGTAACACGAAGCAAAGTGATGCTTAAGTGCTTGTAAAACTTGTGCCTCAAAAATCAAATGGCATTGTAGGAAGAAGTCATGCTTGTTGTCTCAACCAGCACAATAGATCTTTGTCCAGTATAGCAGAACAGGGGAGTAAGTCTCCTCTCTGCCTCCAAATGAAATGTATTTTGCTCTCCCACTATTTTATAAGGACATACGAGAACAAAGGATTGCTGCAGTTTAAGGGCACGAACCCACATTTTCTCTCCAGTCCACCTGAATAGGAAAAAAATTTCTCTTTGGCCTCTGATCTTCCCTTCTGCAAGTCGAAGCCTTTTGAGTTCCTGCTGCAAGTAATGGCAGTTTACCAGCAATTTTTCTGCTGCATGTGAGAGCCTAAATTGGCTACCTTGTTGTAATAAAAAGCAACCTGCCAACACAGAGATCCTTCCAAAGAATCCTGCCTATTGTCAGAGGAGAGCAAACCACTGGGGTAATGTGGCTGCATCACTATTTCACTTCATGCTTTACCATGGGAGCAAAAGAAGGCAGCGGAGATCACTGTCAAGTGTTTATAAAATATGGCTTTTTGATAGAAATTATTCTCAAGCCACGGATTGCATCAAACTGTTACCAGGACAGAGGGAATTTTCTTTTTTTAGTTTGCCCAGTCTTGAAGAAACAGAAATTTACTTGATATTCAGAGTTTAAACTACATGCCCCTCCTTTTCCTATATCAAAGATAAGGGTACACAAAAACTTCCTCTTAGTTGCTTTGCATAGACATCAAGATTTCTGGTTTGCCTTGATTTAATGGGAGTAGAATTCAGCCTACATTGAGCATCCGGTACCTCAAGTAATTTTCTCAGTAAGCACTGAGTTGAATGTTGAATATTCAGTGTTATTTAAGGGAAACTGAATATCCGTGTTTATAGCAATTCCACCCACTGTTTAACTTAATAAACCTTTTTCTTATGGCTGTTTAAGAATTGTGGAATCATAGAATGGTTTGGGTTGGGAGAGAACTTCAAGTTCATCTAGTTCCAATTCCCCTCCTATGGGCAGGGAAATGCCTATCCTAAACCTAGACAAGAACAGGAAAAAGATTTCTAATTTAATCTTAATTTTTACTGTCTATATTCCCTTTCAAATGTAGGTTTTAGGCCAGTGGGCAGGAGATCAGGAATAGTTGGCCTTATTGTTGAAGGTGACTGAACACCTGCTCTGAGCATGTCCTATAATGAAGACATTTTTGGCTGTATTTCTCTTAACTGTTCTACACTTCTCAGTATAAATCCTCACCTCAGACTTCAAATAAAATATAAACCCTCACCTGGCACAGGCAGGACACAGGAACAACCATGAAACAAGGGATGAAAGGCCAAGGACATTTTTAACTCTGTACCTTGCAGACTGGGGAATGTTTGCAGGAGCACCTTGGTAGAGGCAGACAAGCAGGGGACACAGGGACTACAGGATCAGAGAGAATCCTTGTTAGCAAGAGACCTTATTAGTGAGAGGCCTTGTTAGGAAGACAGGGAGAGAGTGAAACCACAGACTGCCTGTTTGTGCTGGCATTTCAAAGGTTCCAGCAGGCCTTCTTGTCTCACTGTGCTTTGATCTCCTCCAACAACAACTGGCTAGAAAAGGTGTCCCTGAGTCCATGGCAGACTTACGTTATCTCAGTGCAGATGTTTTACTTGTGAACACCTAAGACTGAACATCAATTAGTGTGGTATTTGTGTTTCCCAGAACCCAATCTGTGAGTCACTTGAGTGTGTTTACAATCCTCCTTGGCAATATTTCATTGCTTTCTCACAATTTGACCTGCAGGATGAGCTTTTGCCAGAGGAAAGGTCTCACCTGGAGTATTGTGTTCAGTTCTGGAGCCCTCAATATGAGAAGGACATTGAGATGTTGGAGTGGGAACAGTGGAAGGCCACCAAGATGATGGAGCATCTCCCTTGTGAGGNGATCTAGTGGGAGGTGTTTCTGTCCATGGCTGGGGGTTGAAACTAGATGATCTTTAAGGTCCCTTCCAACCCAAGCCATTCTGTGATTATACATGAGTGACAAACGGTTATTCTTTGATTCTATGTGTACTTTAATTCTCAGAGAAGCAGGCTTTCCTCCTCCTGCCTAACTATCTCTGACATGAACGTGTCCACAAAGAGGTATTTTCTTTTACCATTTTTACTTCTTTAACATTCAGATGATCCCTGTCTGTGTATCACCTTTGTGTGTATTTTAATTATCCAGATGGTGTTTTATATTCCCTGCTCTGTGCCATTACTATATTACTTAAACTTGGCAGTGGTACTTAGAAATAACTTTCCCCAAGCTGGCTTTTTCTTGCAAAGTTCGTCCCATTTCAGTTATCCAAATGTCCTTTGTGCTGTGGCACTATATATTGTGCACCTCAATGGCTCACATATCATTTAGATTCCTTCGATGTGAAAAGTCTGCTTGGCAAAGAAAATAAGCCTTTAAAAGAACCAAAAATTAATACAAAAATCTTAGCTCATGTGTCCTTGGAGTTATCTTTTCAGATTCTTAGAGCTCAGGGAGTCCCATCTGATTTCCCACTCGTTGCCTGGCTTTTGTTTTGTCTTGATTTTTTTTTTACTTCCATTTTTTTTCGCATTGGTGATATCTTAACTCTGATTTCATCCTAATTTTAGGGGAGGGGAGTCTGGAGTATAGTGAATTTCATCAGATTTTCTGAAAAGAATCAAATTAGTATCAGAGCCCCTCTAAAGGGCAAGAATGAAAGTTGAGCTCAACTGTACAACTCAACAGGGAATTCAAATGGGAGGGAATTGTCCTCAGGAAAAAAACTCTGGCTTGTGTAATCACTTCTACATTGGCTTTGATAACCCCAAGCAGGGGAGAGGGTTTGTGTTTAACCAACAGAAATGGATATGGCGGAAGGACTTGTATTGCAATCTGGATGGTAATGGTAGGTGAATATTAAGCTCTGATGTACACCAAGGGAGCTTCCTGGAGATGAAACCAGTAACAACCAGTAACATGCCATTTGTGTCACTACAAATTGAAAATAAGATCCATTTATCTCATCAGAAAAGCTTCTCAGACTTTTGCTAGATGCAAATGACAAGCCACACTAACAGATTTGAGATCTTTTGAGGTCTTTGAGATCTTTCGAGGTCTTTGAAATCAGGGAATTTTTAGAAAGCTGCTGTTGCTCTGGGACCCAGACTTATAGTGAAGATGTCCCTGCTTGTGGCAGTGGGGGTTGGAACTAGATGATCTTTAAGGACCCTTCCAACCCAAACCAGTTTCTGAGTGTTTTTAAAACATTTTTTAACCAAATACATTTCTGTGCCATTTCTGCTGTTAGCTACTGAGCTTAGAGGAGAAGGAAGGTAACATAATTGCCTTCAGCAAAACTGTCAAACAAGGAAACCTTTTACAACTACATCTAGGGATAATGTAACAAGAGCCCTGTAAAGAAGAGGTGAAGAGAGGAAAAAACTGTCAGGGAACATTAGCATATACTTTTAAATGGTTTTTTTTACAAAAAGAATGATGATCCAGAGGTTTGACTAGTTCTTTTTCATTTTCAGTGAAAAGGTTTTGAATGTGCTGCTCTGTGGAAGAAAAATTCTTGTTTCCCCCTTGATATTTTACAAATCAGTTTGGAAGGACAATAGGAATCTTTATTTAGGCTGTTGAGGCCAACCCTACAGTAATACAGCATATTAAACTCTGAAGAAGTGAATGGCATGCTCAGATAATTTTCAGGATAACCTCTTGACTGTTATCAGCCACACTAGACATGAATTATTAGAAATTCTTTGCCACAGTCTGCATTCATATCACCTCCCAGGGACCTTTCAGATTGTATTTATGGAGAGAGACCCTTCCTGAACCTTCCCTTCTAAAGAAACTACAGGTGGCAGAATAAATCAAGTTTTGATGGAGTAATGACTCTGGATTCTAGTTCTAGTTCTAGATTCTAGCATCTAGTTCCAGCACCCCTTCCACAGACAGGGACACCTCCCACTAGACCAGGTAGCTCAAAAATGGAACATTTTTCATTCCAAACTGGCTGAATTGAGGACATTTGATGGATGAAGAGTGAAGACCACCTCACTGCCCACTAGACCAGGTTGCTCAGTGCCTCATCCAGCCTGGCCTTAAACATCTCCAGAGAGGAGGGAGCATCCACAACCTCTCTGGGCAACCTCTTCCAGTGTCTCATCACCCTCACCCTAAAGAATTTCTTTCTTCTCTCCAGTCTGAATCTCCCCTCTTCCATTTTACATCCATTAATCCTAGTCCTTCCCTCAAATATCCTATTAAAAAGTCCTTCCCCAGCCTTTCTGTAACCCTCTTCAGGTATTGAGAAGCCACTCTGAGGTCCCCTCTGAGCCTTCTCTTCTCCAGGCTGAACAACCCCAACTCCTTCAGCCTTCCTCATAAGGTAGGTGTTCCTGTCCTCTGATCATGTTCATGGCTGTCCTTCAACAGCTCAGTGTCCTTCTCAAGCCTGTCAAGGTCCCTATGGATGGCATCCCTTCCCTCTGGCATGTCCAATGCACCCCACAGCTTGGTGTCATCTGCAGATGTAATGTTTGGTATTGCAATTCTTCATACCTGCTGAGAAACTGTCCCACAGCTTTTGTGTTAGGGTAGCACTCATACAGTATTATGTAATTACTAAGGTACAGCTATAGCTTTATAAATGTGATGACCCTGTGGAGAATGAGCTGGTTCTGAAAACTGTCTGCAAAGCTTCCTGAAGACCCAATCCCAAGGGAAGACTCCGCTGCTTCACTCCAATTCCCATGTGCCACTCTGCAGTGGGGCCAATTTCTCAGCACAGAATAAAACCCATTTATTTTGTGCTGAGATTTGTTGTGTCATACAGTAAAACTGCTGTCTGTGCCGAAAAGACAAGAGCAGGCTGTATTTCAGCCTCAACTCTACAGATATTTGTTGCAGAACACCAAGTCTTTTTTGTACTGTGATGGGTTATTTCTTGTTGGAGCAGATTTGTGTGTCTCACCCTGCTCAGCTCCATAAACAACGTCTGCAGAGACTCACTTCACAATCTGCAGAGACAAATGGTTCTGATAGGATTAAAAGTGGGCAAGAATGGATTTTATTTTAATGGTTATCAGAAAAAAACCCTTTAGGAACAACCTCTACTCAAAGTTCAGCTCGGTGGAGTATTATAATGAGAGCTTTCAAAACTAAGCATTGGCTTTTGGTTGCATGAACATTTAGGGCTTGCTGAAGGAATTGGGCTGGAGAAGAGAAGGATCAGGAAGGACCTCACAGTAACTTCTCAATACCTGAAGGGGCCTACAGAAAGGCTGGGGTAGGGCTTTTTAACAGGACATGTGATGGCAGGACTGGGAATAATGGATGTAAATTGGAAGAGGGGGGATTCAGATTGGAGAAAAGAAAGAAATTCTTTATGGTGAGGGTGGTGAGATAATGGAAGAGGATGCCCAGAGAGGTTGTGGATGCCCCCTCAATCCCTGGAGATGTTTAAGGCGAAAAATGGAGAATTTCTAAGCCTGTTTATGTAAAAAAACTGAAATCACTGTCTGTTTCATACACCTTCCAGCTATTCTGCAGCAACTTGCAAGTCACCAATTTCATCCGAAGGTGATAAAAATGACAGAGATCTGCCCAGTGAGGTTGTGGATGTACCCTCTCTGGAGGTGTTTAAGGCCAGGCTGGATGAGGCACCAGCAACCCCTATGGCAGAGGGGTTGGAACCAGATGATCTTTAAGTTCCCTTCCAGCCCAAGCCCTTCTATGATACTGGTTTTGTATGGGAATTTATTTATTGTTTCTTAATTTATTATAGTGATGTTGCTTTAAAGTGAGAAAATATTTGGGCGTGCAGTCAAAATGCACGATGAATTATGAAGCTGGGTCAAAGTCCCCAGCCTTGACCCAAGCACCAGAGATGTGCTTTGACTTCTAGAACGTTAATGGTTTTATACCAGCCTGGTCTTGTGGGAGGTGGGGGGTGGCAGAGGGGTTGGAGCTAAATGATCTTTAAGGTCCCTTCCAACCCAAACCATTTTATGATTATATACCTGAAGAGTACCATAAGAAGCTGCTTGTAGAGCAACACATCACCTGCTTCTGGGGCCTTTTCTCGCGGAGCAGTGTGTGTGAGGCGGTTTGGGAGGCGGCGGCTCGGGGCGCTGTGTGTGAGGGAGCGCGGGCGGAGCAGATTGAAACCAGGCGCCAACGCGGCCCCGGCCCCTCCGCCCTCACACACACCAAAGGGGCCTTTCCACAGGCCCCGCCGCCACCACCTGCCTCCAGGAGGGGAGTTCAAAAGCTAAGGATGGGCTATGCTTCCTGCTGGATTTGCTTTCTCGAAGCTTCGGCCCAAGAGGTTGTGGGGCTTCAGCCAGAGCTCCCGGGGGAACACGCGGCGTCCGGGTGAGAATCTGAGGAGATCGCTGGAACCTTCCAGGAGCTACGGGGGGCAGCTCAGACCTCCTCCTCCTTCCGAGTCCCTTCTTCGAGAAGCTTCATCCTCTGCTTAGATGTTATTCAATTTCTTGTTGGCTCTCTCAGGGAGGGTTTTTAAGGCCTTGCAGGTGCCGTCCCCCCTCAGCCGCTGCCTCAGGGAGTGCCCGAGCCTGGCTCGCTGGGGAAGGCACAGGGGGTGACAGCTCCAAGGACACACAGACAGGGAGCGTTTTGCACAAGAGCCACTGATGAAATCCCTCTCCTGGATATTGAGAATGAGCTAATTAACTCTTAGAAAAACTAAATATTCATGCACACTGGCTGAGAAGAGCAGCTCTAGAGGAGGCCGCTTGGCCAAAATGGCGGCGGGGCCTCAGACAGCGCTGCCACCTCCAGGTGAGAGGCTGAGGGGAGCTATGGAACCTTCCACGGGGGGACGGTGTGAGCAGGCGAAGGTTCTGCTGGGCAGGGTGGTAGAGCTGGCTTGAAGAAATAAAATCTGAGGAGCACTAGAGAGGAAGAAACAATGTGGTGGGGCAAGGCTCTGCCCTCCCTGAGACAGAGACAGGGAGAAACCAGCATCATGGTGCCCCTGTGTCCAGCCCTTGTCAGAAAGCTACAGGATGGACAAAAGTTTGGAGTCTGGGCAGTGGGTTATCTCCTTCCCTGCCCACATTGCTGCCTCCAGTCCCTCTGAACAGATAGAAGGTTCTGGTTGAGGAAGTTTCTGCAGATGAAGATGTGAATGAAACACCAGAAAGTGTTTGAAGACAGGAAGGCCCTTTATTTGAATAACAGCCTCAGTCACACGAAGAGAATATGGGCTGTGACGTGGGAGATATTTCCCTCTGGGGATTGGAAGGTCCCATATGCTCTTTTGAGACCCCACCTGTAGTGCTGTGTCCATGGACAAAACAACTCAGTTTCTCTTCCTTCTACAGGCTTTTCAGTAGTGATTTTTGAGGAAAATGGCTGATGTATAATTTAGTTCAAGTGATAGAACACTGGTAAACTTAGAAGCTGCTGAAAACAAGACCTTATAATAGACTTTTAGCCAGCTTTACTTGGTGTTCTACTTGGGTTTGTCCAATAAGTGGGTTAATATATGTCAATCTTTATAATTCCAGGTTGTATGGCCACATTCTTGGGAAGAATCTGCCATTTTGGAGTTAGGCTGCTGGAGAAGCATGACTGTTCTGCCCTACACCACCATTCTTGGAAGGAAGAGGTGCTAAAAAGAAGCCACATTTGGGTGATAAGTTTTTCATTGTGTTGCTAGAAGTGAAAAATTAACCAATAAAAAAGTAAGTGCCATTGTTTTTTTTGGTGGAAATTACAAGTGGGTTTTGTGTTAGTCGCATTTGGGCTCATCACAGACAGATGTTACCACCATCTCTTGCATTCTCTTGCTTTTATTTTGATGTGTGGCTTTCACTGTCTCCATTCAGGATTTTCTGTTACGGGGGAAGCTGAACTATAAACCCCTCTCACGGAGCCCCAAGTGCTCCAAAGTTGACACTTAAGTTTTTTTCTGTAGGGTGAGGATCAAAATTATTGGGGATTCATTTAATCCCAAAGATTAAATGAAAATTTAAAAAGGAAACATTACTTACTGAGTGGGAATGATTAATTAAATTTTCCCTGGAGCTCAGCTGCTTCATAAACAGAAGCACTGAAGGGCTCAGCCTTTCTCTGCTCCCATGCACTTCAGATAAAGTTTTAGCAAGGGCTCTTAGTCTCCTTGCAAGGTATAAATTTGAGTGTTCTCCTGAAAATTAGTGGATTTACAATTTATTTTCAAGCATCTGTTTCAAATGAGACTTCTGATAGTTTCCAATACGATCAGATAATGCTGAGCTGAAGGCTACCTAGTGCTCAGCACCACGGTGGGAGGTTCCAGCGTCTCCAGAACCTCTCTTGAGCCTGAGGAATAACAAGGACATTGAAATGTGGCTGAGAAGGGAATCAGGGCTACCTCCCAAGTTGAGCTACATGAGCTACAGGATAGTGAATATTTATTTGTTGAGTTAGCAGAAAGCCTAATGGGGAGGCTAACCAATCATCTGATTAGCATTGGCATGTTTTTCTTCAGCAGCAGGTTGCCCTCAGGCAATGGGCACGGGAGCTGTTCATCCCACCCAGGTTTCATGTTGTTCTGCTCCGTTTAGCTTCTGCTGTGATTTGCTTCACTTATTTCTCATTTGGTGGAGCACAGAATCAATAGATCTTGAATACAAGTTGCTTAATGGAGAGCTACACTATTCTTACTCTTTGTGGGCATGCATAGCTGCACATCTGTCTGTCCCTGCTACTAGCATCTTCTCAATGTTGTGCAGCTCTCACTGCTGGCCTTTGAATATTTTTTTAAAGTTTATCTTGAATACAGCCCCCACATATGCTATTAAAAAGTCCTCCCCCAGCCTTTCTGTGGGCCCCTTCAGGAACTGAGAAGCTGCTATGAGGTCCCCCTTGAGCCTTCTCTTCTCCAGGCTCAACAACCTCAATTCCTTCAGCCTGGTCCTTAGAAGGGATGTTCTCCAGCCCTCTCATCATCTTTGTGGCCTCCTCTGGACCTGCTCCAACAGCTCAATGTCCTTCTTATGTTGAGGGCTCCAGAACTGGACACAGTACTCCAGGTTCTTGGTTATTTATTTTAAGGTTTCCAGAAAATTGTTGATTGCTCTATCTGAAGGTAGAGTTTGGAGAGACTTTGATGCTCTTTTCAAATGAATCAGGATGGTGTGTCTTTTGATGCTTGTACATTTCTATTTCATTAAAACAAGCAGAGAAAAAAAAATTATGTAAGTTCCTCCCTCAATGATAACTGAATTAAGCTGTAGTTTTTAAGAGGTTAGTAATGTGGATTAACTGGTTTGAAAAACTGCAAATGAGTTGGATTTCTAGAGAAAAGTTGATCATGTGTAAACCTTAACAGTTGAAGTGTCGGGAACGGAGTCGCGGGAGAAAAGCCTCATGCTATCATGATCAGCAAATCTCCTTTATTGAGAGCATCAGACAAGCTTATATACAGCTATGGTTGACCATGCCCACTAGTCACTCCGATTGGTCACATGTTACATCCATCAATGTAGAACCCTCCCCTTGCGGTTTCTCTCTTTCCTCCTTCCGGTCCAGTTGACCACGAGTTCCTTGTTCACTAGTTCCTCGGCATTGAAGTAATTTACTTAGAAATCTATATAGTCAAATCTTTTAAATGAGAGATGATTTAGGTCTTACTAACTGATCAAATATTGTGCACTTGTCTACAGATTTAAGCTGTTAGTACTATAGACACTTGTGATATCGGTTTGCTGCAATACAGAATTAATGCTGAAAATGTTCATCCTCACCTTCTGATTTTTTTAGTGTTGGTGTGAGTCAAGCTTGCTATGATTGATTTGCATGTGGAAATCTGCTTCTCTGCCAAGAGATGATGATGATTTTTGGGTTAGCACAGTTATGTCATGTAATGTGTTTCTCCAGAAGCCTGCTCCTTCTAAAGGGGATGTCTTTGTAGTGCATATTTAGCATTTTGTGGTTTCCACCCTGTAGCTGTGATAGCTGACAGCTGAAAACATCATTGCAAGGCTGTCAGAAGTGCCGTCTACATAACTGCTGATAATCTGACTATTCTTCAGGTTCACATATCAAACCACTGGGAGCTGATACTTCACTGCTTGCTGCTAGCAGTGGGTAGGTGGAACAGAGAAATGCAGTTTGAGTGTCAAGGACTTGTGGTGCTGACAGGAATATTAACCAGAAATCCAACACAGCACAATGGCTCTGCAGGCTAGAGTGTAAAGCAGGATCTTACAAAGCAGATTTGTCCTGCTCAGACCTCACAGGAATATTTCCATCAGCTAAGAGAAGTATGGAGAGATAGGCTGGAATTCTATCAATGATCCATTTAACTTTAAAGTGGGAAGGAGCAATAGAGACCAAACAAGTGCCAGATGAGATGTCTGTCTGCTCTTGCTTTGCCCATTCTGAGGTGTTTTGCAGCCCTGCCACTCTGCAGAGAGTGAAGAGCAGGGGTATCTCATCCCTGGTTAGGCATCATTGCTGCTGCTCTCATCTCTTTTCTGTTTTAAAATCTTTCTGTGGTGGCTGGGTTTGCACTTGTTTTATTGATTGGAGTTTGCACTGCTGACATTTAAAATGTCCTTAACTTAGAACCAGCCTGTGACATTCTAGCTGCAAATAGTTCCCACTTGCAGTTCTCTCTGCTTGCATTTTGGCTGCTCCTGGTGCCCACAAGGAATTGAGTATGGGAAGGTTTCTGTCTCCAGCCTCTGAGTTAACCTGTACTGTGGGAACTGCTGGGGGGAGGATGGTGAGGAAATCTCTGGGTGCCTCATGCAATCGACTACCTTGACTGTTAACCTTCTTTAATGACTAAAAGTCCTTCTAGATGCCACTGTCTTATATCTTACTACCTTTAGTGCCTCATCTAGCATATTTATCTGGTGACAAGCTTCTCAGAATTAGGTCCTAGACTATTGCACTTAATACCTTCTTTTGAGGGTCTGTGTGTTTGTTTTATTCTCTGTTTTAGCTGGAGGTGATGCAAAAAGAGCAGACAGTGCTGAGCAGAAATCTAGCTAGCTGTATCTACCTGGAAAACCTTTGGGGAAGGGCATCGCAAAGTTTTCTTTTTTGCAATTAAGTAGAATTTCTCAGCAGGGAGCCAGCTAACAATATCCAGAACTGCCCAGCAGGCCAGAAGCATTAAGCCAGGAGCTAAGCAAAAAGAGATTTCATTATAAATTAGTGCTAAGAAATTAGAGGCAGGCTGTGAAATAAGCACGATTAAAATTCAGAGAGCAAAGAAGAAAAAGCTTACCTTGTGACCTCTCTTTGCTGCACAAGGTGAGAAAAGAAGCAGTGCTGCTTTAATATTCTAGCATAACTTCACATTAGTGAAATGGTTAGGAATTTAAGGAAAATGGGACTGTTTCTTAACTGGTGAAAATCATCTTAACCCAGCTGATATTCCAATAGTTAAGCATATGTCTCTAAGCCAGCAGATCCTCACTCACAATGCTAATGTACATGGAGACAATGAAGCCATCTCTTTTTCTGGACAGTCTATGTGTTGATACCAAACTGTATTTCTCCATTCAGTACAGTTGACCACGAGTTCAGTAAAAACAATATTCTGAGAGTTAATTCCAGGGAGAGAAAAATAATCCACAATAGATCAGTATAAAGTGGGGGTTTGGTCATCGTTTGTTAAATTGCCTTCAGTCAATTCATTCTACTAATAAGGAACCAAATTGTTCCCAGTTCAGGGTTCTTATGAACATTAAAAACTCAAAATGCTAAAGCAGCAAAAAAAAAATTATTACCATGATTCTACCACAAGAGCTCCCTGGAAATGCATTCAAAGGAATCCAAATAAAACAAGAGATTAAAATATACAAAATACCACAGTTTATAGGAAAATCACTGAATTATTGAAACTCCATAGAAGAGATGTCACATCAGTGCTTCTAATCAGCCTGACTGAAAAAAAAATAAACAGGCTCTCCTGTTTACTTCCTCTCCTTTGATGTGCATTGTAAATTTAAAATGATGTTCAATCAGATTGATGTGGAAAGTTCAAAGATATTGTCATTTTCTGATGCTTTATCCTGCGTGGTAGAACCTATGTTTGCACAGAGTAGTTTTTAATACTCTGTTGTGGGACTACAAACAGAAGCCGTTCTTCTGCAGAGTGAAAAATTAATCATAGAGTGTGAAGGGACCATCAAAAGTTTATCTAGTCCAATCCTCCTGCAGTGAGCAGGGACATCTACACTACATCAGGTTGCTCAGAGCATCATCAAGCCTGGCCTTGGATGTCTCCACCACCTCTGTGGGCAACCTCTTCCAGTGTTTCACCACCCTCCTGGTGAAGAATTTCTTTCTAATGTCTAACCTAACCCTGCCCTGCTCTAGTTCAAAATCATTGCCCCTTGTCCTATCACTACATGCTCAGAAAAACAGTCCTTCCTCAGTTTTGCTCTAGACCCTTCAGGTATATATGAGGCCAATGTGAGGATATGTGATGGATGTGAAGTGGAAGAGGGGAGATTCAGGCTGGAGATAAGAAAGAAATTATTCCCTGTGAGGGTGGTTAGACACTGGAAGAGGTTGCCCAGGGAGGTTGTGGGTGCCCCCTCAATCCCTGGAGGTGTTTAAGGCCAGGCTGGATGAGGCACCTGGTCTAGTGGGAGGTGTCTCTGCCCATGGCAGGAGGACTGGAACTAGATGATCTTGAAGATCCCTTCCAACCGAAACCATTCTATGATTGTAAGATTATTGCCAGAGTGTGCAACCCCTTCCCTAAAAAATACTCATTTAAGTAAATGGGATAGAAAAACACTGGTTTTCCTCTTCTGCTGAAGAAAAATCGTCTTGTAGACCTGAGGAGTACTTTTAAGACATAAGTGTCTTAAAAGGCATAGATGGAAAGACAGCATTAAGCTGTAGTAGGCTTAAAGTTGCTTAAAGATTGTGTGCCTTTGCAGAGGGCTCATCTTGGCATTGCCAAGAAGAGATTCAGATCCAGCCTGTAGTACAGACAAAGCTGAATTTAAGAACTATTCTAAAGTATTTAAATCTTACAGGTTTTCCTCTTCATTATTTGTGGGGTTTTAGGCAGAATTTATTTTAAATTTTTTACTTCCCCTGTAGCACCAGAAAAAGAACAAGGCTCTAATTCTACATCTCTTTGTGGAAACTTTATTTTGACTTTTTTTTTTTTGAAATGGTGGCTTGTTCAACAAACTGCAGAATGAACCTTGCTTGCTCCAGGCCTGTTGCAGGAAATAAACCCAACTGGCATAATTTGAGATACATCTATTTACATCAGCCAAAAGATGTGCCCCCTGATCTTTGATTACTGTGGAGGAGAAGAGTGCTGCAAGGCAGAGGATTTTTCAATGCTTCTTTATCTGCTTGAATTGCCTGCCCAGCTACAAGTTACAGAGGCTGTAAACAAGGGGAAATTGGGATGGCAAACCGATCAATTACAGAATATTGAAAAGATCAAGGAAGTGGCAGCAGTGCTGCTGAAGCTAATGTGGAGGAGCCTTTCTCATCCAATAGCCTCCTCCTTGTGACAAAGTTTATAACAAGATGGAAAATAGCACAACATGAAAGCATTCTGGTGGCAATGATTGCTGTGAGAATTGGGACTGGTTTGTACTTCACCCACTCTATCTTTTCTAGGTGCTGTATCCCAGGCAACCCAGGAAGAAGGTGTTATATTTATTATATTCCTGTCTCTTTATCTTTTGTAGTTAAACCTGACATTGAATTCTCTCTCTGGTTTCCCCTTTGTTTAAATAAGCTGCAAAATGTGACAATGTTTCTTTCAATCTCCTAATTAGCCAACCCAGCAGTGCATCTTCTCTTTCTCTGAGGAAGCCTGTTCCTGGAGTCTCTAAAGAGTTTTGCTGCTTGTACATTTTCTCCCCTATCTTGTACAGGGAGCTACCTTTGTGCTTTTGGAAATGTGCTTGATTTCATTTACACTACACAGCAGGTTTGAAAGAGCTGAGGTCTGGAGACCATACATGAAGCTTGAGAGATGCTGTGTTTCCTGTCTGGAAAGGGTAATGCTTGCCTTGTCTGTAGGGCGTTTTGGTAGCTAAAGGCCCTGTAGTAAACAAAAACAACAAAAAACCCCCCTAAAACCCATATAAATAAAAGAAATATCAGCACATTGTGAGGTTTCTGTGTTCAGCTCGTGAAATCTTCCCTTTTTCTCTGTGTTGAAAAGGCCTCTTTGAGCCATTAAAAAGGCTCTTTATATCCCAGAGGCCGTTAGCAGCAGAAGGCATGGAGGGGGAGAATCCAGGTTTGACAGCCATGAGATCAAACTTGCCAGGTCAGGTCTGTATTATTTTTGATACACTAGCACACGTTAAGGTCATCTGGGGAAGATCAGAGCCTGTAATTGACAACAAAGAGATGACAGCTTCTTACACATGACAGCCTTTGAATGGAGCTTGTGGTGAAGCTCCTTCTGTATCCATGTGAAGTTGCATATATCAGAATAAATCACTGCTGTTGTGGCTGTTCAACCTGAAAGATGATTTTAGGATTTGCCACCTTGCAACTTTCTGCTGTCACCTCTCAGATGACTGCATGGGCAAACACCACCAAACATCCAAACAGTTAAGGGATGATGTAACTTCTCTTTTCTACTCATGGACTACTTCCCTTGTGCTCAAGTCCATATCAAATGTGTATTCTGATGGGGTTGGCAACAAGATTCAAGTCCTGGTAGGGTCAGATTGAAGACTTTTTCTGCATTCTTGCAGCAGTTTCATAGAATGGTTTGG